>VZTM01000558.1:0-24974 GCA_013400555.1 Jacana jacana | reverse complement strand
TCTCCTTAGTTTATCTTTTCTCCATCTTGATATTCAGTGCTTTATTTTGAGAGGATTATTTTGCCTACTGATGAGGACTAGGCTGATCAGATAGATGGTCTTGTTCCTTAGACTTTACTTGTGTGTATCATCACTCTCCTAGAAAGTGATGTCATGCACTGCTAGAACCATTAAGTAAGAAATAGAAAAAAAGAAAAAAACTATGCTACTCATTACACAAAAATATTAATAAATGTGGCCTATAAATCATGCTAAATAGGTGTTCAGATGCTTGGCTGCAAACTTTTCCTACTTATTATTCCTGATTTTTTAAACAGAATGTTGAAATTTGTGGTTAAAGCAGAAACCTGTTCAGTAGATGCCTAATACACAGTCACTAAGAATATATGTTTGAAGATTTAATTTGAAACCACAGCACCACTCTATCAAGTATGAAAAATTAGTTTCATTCAGTTAAAGGAACAATATAAAAAAACCAACAAAGTCTGATATTTACCGCTCTTCAAAATGCCCAAACAATCTTTTCCAGTTCCAATATTTTTAATGTCACATTCCTATCAGATTTTTTTCCATTAGAAAAAAAAGTATGAATAAAGGAAGTGTATGATAAAATTGTAAATTCTTCATGGGAATTGTCCCTAACAACATTGTTTCAGCTAGCTGTAGCCCATTGGCTGAGATTTTAACCGGTCTCAGACAATTTAAAGTCTGAAATTGATCGATAAGTGGTGTCCTTCATGCACCAGCAAGAAATATAATCCTACAGTAANTGCATTATTATTCCTCATCCTTTCCCTCTTTTACCCCTGGGAAGATATTGACTCACTGCTAATATTCCATCAGTAAATTGTTATTTAGCCCTGTGGGGCTAAAGTCAGAAAAGTGAGGGCCTTGAGTCCTTTCAGACTTCAGAGTATATGATCAAATTCCTTTTCTCACTGTCATAGGTATCTCGTAGTGCAAATGAAGAGTTATACCCACTAAATGTAATAGAGTAGTATCTGAGAAATGACAACATCTGAGAAGTTGATATTCCTCCAGGAATTAAAAATAAATATCGGTCCAATCCTAATCTAATACATAGATTTCCAAGAAATGTTATGAGCTGAATAAGAATAACAATGCCTGGGAAAACAATACTTTGAAAATAGCCCTACCTATTGTACTACGTATTTACGTTTGTGACATACTTTCAAGTTCTAATATACAGAATTTCATTTTGGAGGTGCAATCCTTTTCAATTTCTTGATTTCAAACTCAAACAAGAAAACAGATTAAGTAGTACTTCAGTATTTAATTAAAACCTTGTGTGCTTGCACTTATTTTTATGGGATAGAAATCAGGGCTATTTGTTTCAGTCTTGCAAGGCACCACTGGCTTTAATCAATGAATTTTTCAGGCTTTTTGATGGCACAGCCCTAAGCTAGATATTTCAAATAGCAAAATTATGGTTACTGGTCATTTTTGCAAAAGAACACAAAAAAGGAATACACATTTCTCCTATCTTCTCAGGAATTGAATCTTTTAAAACCACTTGGATTTTCCTGGATACCGAGGATGCTTGCTTGCACAAATAAAGTGAATATAAATCCTGCAAATAGCTAACAGGTGTTACAATTCAGCATAAGGATGTTTCCAAAATGAGATTTGTGTCAATCACTTTCAAACTGTCAATTTCTCTAAGGTTTCTAGATCACAACAGGGGTCTTTGGGGAGAGCTACATAGGATGGTAAGTGATTGACAACTAGCTGCATGTATACGAGTTTTCCAAGGGATCTACGCTTCATCATTTAACTCCAAATGAATGCTTAATAGATGGAAATAAGCATGAGAGAATGCCTTATTAGTCCACAACCTCCCTCCTAATGAGATGATTTCAAATTGAGGAAATTCAAACCAGAGAAAACAGAATGCGAAGATTAAAGATGAAAGACAAAGTGAAAAACTGAGCTGACAAAACAGGAGGGAGATAATCCAGTTTTACCCTTGCAATCAATAGAAAAGTCTACAGGCTATATTTTTGACAGTATTTTTCACAGGTGGCACTTCAGCCAGAAAATAGAGAAAGTACAGGGAGTCAAAATATAATAGTCCCAGGTTTAACAAGATTTAGACTCTCCGAAAAGAAAAATAGGAAGCAATCTAGTAACAGTCAGTGTCTTGCAAGTTTGAAAGTCTTTGTAATCAAAGAACATAACAGAAAAATAGACTCTTGCTAACATGGAAATTAAAGCTCAATCAAAGTTAAACTGTGTTTAATTTATACGTGCTGTAATTGGTATTTCCCATTGCGTGCTTAGAGAACAGCACATAACACTGCCTTTACACACTATGTAAATCAGTGTGTTGTAACTGTGCACAGGGCATTAAACACAATCGCATCGAAGGTCCACTGGTGCTAATGAAAAACAACCTTGATTTAATCTTGTTAGAGATTTTTGACGGTGTGAAATTTTTTGGAAAAAGCACAAACAAGGCAGTATTAAGTATGATCCGGGATTATGTTCTCTATACTTTTCATAATTACTTTGTGCTAATTCTGTAGTAAAAGGTCTAAAAGTCACTTTTAACACCTCTTTTTAGTTTATGTTAGGAGTAAACCTTTTCTCTTCTAGAGCATCAAGGCAGAGTGGTTTGGATTGCCTAGTAGACATGCACAGGCAGCTGTCATCAAAGGAGGAATGTTCCTAGCAAGCACAGAACAATAATACTCCTGAAAGAAACAAGTGTCCGATTGTCTCCTGATATCCTTTAGCACCGTAGCAGTAAGTCTCTGTGAGGCTCTCATCTGCCAGGATTTCATCTCATCATCCTAATTCTCTGTTGCTACATGTTCCTAGAGGAAAAAAAAAAATGGAGAAAAATTGAGAAAGTGGAGGGAGCACTTGTAGCCTCTTGGACAAAAAAGTTGACAACATAAGAGATGGTGGGCATACAAGGCACCTGTACCCTCACTCAGACATTGGTCTACAGTACTTTATAGGCAGGACAAAAGAGATGATATAGCCTGGAGTTTTCAGTCTGTTTTCTAAAACTGCTCTAAATTTGTATGAAATTTCAACAAAACAAGTCTGACACTAGTTTTCATGGCACTAAGAGCAATTAGCATCTGTTAATGAGCATTTTCCAAGCATTTTATTGGGATTGTAATGAAAAAATACAGTGAACACTACTGGTGCTCAAATTCTCCATTTATGGTGGAATACACAAAAGAGAGGATAGACAGAAAAATCTTTCTTGCTAGGTTGTCCCAGACAACAACTATCTTAAGAAGGAAGAGAAATGAAAAGAGCCACACCACTTGAGGTCAATGGTATGAGGTTCTACACGGTCAGTGCTGCACTTGGGTCAGAACAACCCGATACAGTGCACAGGCTTGGAGAAGAGTGGCTGGAGGGCTGCCCGGCAGAAAAGGACTTGGGGTGTTAGTTGACAGCAAGCTGAGTATAAGCCAGCAGTGTGCCCGGGTGGCTAAGAAGGCCAACAGCATCCGGCCTTATATCACAAATAGTGTGGCCAGCAGGACTAGAGAATCTAGGGAAATAATTGTCCCTCTGTACTCAGCAGTAGTAAAGCCACACCTCGAATACTGTGTTTAGTTCCGGGCTTTTCAGTACAAGACATTGAAGTCATGGCTAACTGGGGAGGTCCTGATGGACTGGAGGGTAGTAAATGTAACACCCATCTACAAGAAAGGCAAAAAGGAGTATCCAGAAAACTATAGACCTATCAGTCTGACCTTGATACCAGGGAAGGTCATGGAGCAGATCACCTTGAGTGTCATCACAAACCATGTAATGGAACACCAGGGGATCAGGCCTAGTCAGCATGGGTTTATGAAAGACAGGTCCTGCCTGATGAACCTGATCTCTTTCTATGAGAAGATGATCCAATTATTGGATGAGGGGAAGGCTGTGGAAATTGTATACCTGGACTTTCAAAAAGCATTTGACACCGTCCCCCACCAAATTCTCATGGAAATGCTGGCTGCTCATGGACTGGATGAGCATACAATCTGCTGGACTGAGCACGGTCCCAAAGAATGGTGCTCAACAGAGTTAAATCCAGCTGGTGGCCAGTCACAAGTGGCATTCCTCAGGGCTCAGTATTGGGATCATTTTTGTTTAATGTCTTTACTGATGATCTTGACAAGGATATAGAGATGACACCAAGTTAGGTGGCAGTGTTGATCTACATGAGGGCAGGGAAGCTCTACAGAGAGACTTGGATAGATTGGATCAATGGGCCAATGATAATGGCATGGGCTTCAACAAGGCCAAGTACCAGGTCCTGCACCTGGACCACAACAACCCCATGCATCACTACATGCTTGGGGAAGTGTGACTAGAGAGCTGCCTGGCAGAAAAGCGGGGTGCTGGTTGACAAGTGGTTGGATATGAGCCAGGAGAGTGCCCAGGTGGCCAAGAAGGCAAATAGCATCCTGGCTTGTATAAGAAATAGTGTGACCAGCAGTAGTAGGGAGGTGATTGACCCCCTGTACTCAGCACTGGTACAGTGGCCACATCTTGAGTATTGTGTCCAGTTCTGGGCACCTTAACACAAGAGAGATCTCGAGGTGCTGGAGTGAGCGCAGACGAGGGCAAGGATGCTGGTGAAGAGCCTGGAGCATAAATCTTATGAGGAGCAATTGAAGGAGCTGGGACTGTTTACTTTGAGGAAGAGGAGGCTGAGGGGAGACCTCATCACTCTCTACAACTGCTTGAAAGGACATTGTAGAGAGGTTGGTGCTGGTTTCTTCTCAGGTGTAATTAACAGTAGAACAAGACAGAATGGCTTCAAGCTGCAGCAAGGTAGGTTTAGGCTGAACATTAGGGAAGAATTCTTCACAGAAAGAGTGGTCGGGCACTGGAATCAGCTGCCCAGGGAAGTGGTGGAGTCACCATCCCTGAATGTGTTTGAGTCGATTAGATGTGGTGTTGAAGGATATGGTGTAGGGGAGAACTTTGTAGAGTAGGGCTGATGGGTGGCATTAATGATCCCAAGGGTCTCTTCCAACCAGAATGATTCTATGATTCTATGATTTTCATACTGGAGCGTGTTCAGAGAAGGGCAACAAAACTACTGAGGGATCTAGAGAGCAAGTCCTGTGAGGAACAACTGAGGGAATTGGGGTTATTTAGCCTGGAGAAAAGGAGGCTGAAGGGAGACTTTATCACTCTCTACAACTACCTGAAAGGAGGTTCTAGTGAGGTATGGACTGTTTTCTTCTCCCACATAACAAGTGACAGGACAAGAAGGAATGGCCTCAAGTTGTGCCAGGGCAGTTTTAGATTGGATATTAGGAAAAAAATTATTGACTGAAAGGGTTATTAAGCATTGGAACAAACTGCTCAGGGAAGTGGTCAAATAGGCATTCCTGAAAGTATTTTAAAGATGTGTAGATGTGCTGCTGAAGGACATGGTTTAGTGGTGGATTTGGCTGTACTAGGTTAATAGTTGGACTCAATGATTTAAAGGTCCCTTCCAAACAAAACAATTCTATGATTCTTTGATTTTATTCTTCAATTAATCTTCAGTCTCAACACTGTACTTGCAGTGCTCTGTGTGTCTTATCTCATTGTTGACTGTTAAGCTCATAAACCTCCTCCCATTCGCACGCCCCCTCCCTTTCTCCCCCCTCCCCCCCCTATTTAATCTATTTAATCAAGCCTCCAGGGGGGAAATAGTGACATTGTTTAAATATGTGACCTGGAAGACAGCAATCAGGGCATAATATCCTCAAGGCTGTCCTCACCAATCCATGCCTTCAATGGCTAGCAGTTCATTCACCATGCAAAAGGTTTAGTTGGACACAGCAAAAGTTACTAAGGTGAAAAAACACACAGTTGGAAGACTGCTTTGCAATATTCCTGAAAAAATAAGCATTTCTCTTTGTTGCAAAAGAAAAACATTAAAGGTGCACAAATATCCTCATTACAGTCAGCAATAGGAAAGCATGTAGAAGCAGTATATGTCAGTCAAAGTTCAGAGATTCAAAGCTATGTAGTAAAATGCTTTTGTAGCTGACAGCACTGTAACAGAAACAGTGCTGTCAGAGTTGAACCCAGCATTTTCAAGAGCCTTTTAGGAGAGGTCAATGAAAAAGGGAAAAGTGAAAAAGCACTCTTCTGTTTGTAGAGGAAACCATCCATCATTTGCACTGCAAAATTCTTAGGTAATTTTTTTAGAAAGACCCAAACACAGCTGTGTTTATGGTTTCAGATACATACTTATATTCATCTGAATATAACAGTAGTAGTTAATTTTACAAATTAATTAATTAAATGTATCCTGTAGGAGTCTGCTGTCTTGTGATACATTTTTATATCCTGGGTAGAAACAAAACAATGAAGACATTAATATAAAACATTGCTTATTAATCATAATACTCTCTTCTCTGGACTCCTAGGTAACGACTGCAAAAATACATCAGATGCATCCTAGTGAAAAGGATTCTTAATACATCCTAAGTCTAAACATTACCATAATTTTGAGAGATATTTCCAAATGTCAGAGAGCAAATTACATTTGATGTCAAGCCAAAGCATTTCAGTGTGGAAGCATCACTTTAGGCTTCTATAAATAGAACAGTCTATTTTAAGAAAGAAACACTACTGATAGTTTTACGTGGTCTCTCTTCGAGTTTCAGGAATTCAGCTTGAATTTCTCATCAGTTTTTCAATATAGCTCTTCTAGATTTATAGCTTCCCAATTACCCATATGGCCATAGAATGTGTTCTTGATTTCAATTAGATTACTTCATTATTTACTGATGTTTCCATTCATGGCCTTCTATAGTACTTCTAAATGTTTCAGGTTAAGCAAATTCCAATCTGTTATCTTCTAATTAAACAGTAATTCAAACACAAAGGTATTATTGTTCATCTCTAACCATAGCATCATTTTTTTTTTCCGGCTTACACGAACAAGTCTGCATGAGTTAAAATGTTTACTAACCCAAGATTAGAGACGGCAACATATTTAGTATCATGCCTATATGAAGTATCTTTTAACCTTAAAAAGCATCCAAAGCTTTTCATATTTTATGCCTTAAAACATTTAAGCCATCTTTTCAGAATGAAATAAGTTCTTTTCAAAGAGATTACTGAGAATATTAAGTGATTACTTGTAGCTGAAAGTTCTACTTGCAGGAGTTGCATTCTGTAGCAACAGTAGTAGCCAAAGGTGAATTTCTTTCACCTGCCTGAGCATTTTAGCACCTATATGCCATTGATGGTTAGATTAGATGATCTGAAAGATCCCTTCCAACCTAGATCTATGATTCTATGATTCTATATACTGTTCCTTGCAAATTCTAAAGATGTATAAAATGGTTGCCTTGAGAGAAATTCATCTTCTCTCTCAATTGACTCTACAAAGAATCTAGATGATTAGCTTAGATCAAATATCTAGAGAGTTATAAAGTACTTGGATCTAATGAAAGGCATGCCACCCAAGCAGCTTCATCTTCTATAACAGTAAGGCCTTCAGGTCTCCAACATAATTAAACTGCAGAGAGATATTATCATACATTAACACCATTAGCAGTTATCTAGACCCACTCAATGACAAGAGCATAGAATCATTCAGGTTGGAAAGGACCCTTGGGATCATCGAGTCCAACCATCTGCCCTACTCTACAAAGTTCTCCCCTACACCATATCCCCCAACACCACATCTAATCAACTCTTAAACACATTCAGGGATGGTGACTCAACCACCTCCCTGGGCAGCTTGTTCCAGTGTCTGACCACTCCTTCTGTGAAGAATTTTTTCCTAATGTCCAGCCTAAACCTGTCCTGTTGTAGCTTGAAGACATTCTTTCTTATTCTATTGCTAATTACCTGTGAGAAGAGACAGCACCAACCCATCTACAGTGCCCTTTCAAGTAGTTGTAGAGAGTGATGAGGTCTCCTCTCAGCTTCCTCTTCCTCAAACTAAACAGTCAATAGTATTGAGATCCTGCTAGGGCTGTACCCAGACTTGGGAAGTCAAAAGCATTTCTGTGCCTACTAGTGTAACACACTCATCATTGTCACCTGATAAAGCCACTGGTCTAAATGACTCAAGTAGTGACAGTTCACTATACAATCAAGACATCCAAAAAGAGAAGCAGCAGTAGGGGCAGTGTCTGCCACACACTTTTTTTAAATTCATGCAACCATATATGATGGCAGTCTAATCACGGTCTTAAGGTTTATCACAGTTTGATTTGATCCATTTTGTATTCTAACTACAAAACAGTCTTCCTAGCATGGAAAGAAAATCCAAAACCATTGGTACATGGATGATCTTCTACAGGTAGCAACATCATCCAGCACAATGTGAAGTTTTTGGACTGTTTTTGATTGTCTGTTATAACACCCTCTAGAGAAAAAATGTTTTGAAGCTGCCAGTCAGGAGAAGAATCCCATCAGTACCTATGAGGGAATTCTGTCAATAGTGAGGGTGATAGAATTATAAGTGGAGGTCTAGCATGATCTATGGATCCTATGGCTACACACTACATACAGACAGGTTGGCATCACTTCAGGAACCTTCTTGGAAAATGCACTAACTGAACTGCTGGACTGATGTCAGCCTCTTAGCTCAGAGTGGCAAGGTAGGCTTCAGATTACTCAAGAGGTGATAAGAACAGGCTGAAAGGGAAATCTGGCAAAGAAAAGAGTCAAAAAGAAGAAAGCACAAGAGGGAAGACAAAAGAGAAATATAAGGAATGTTGTTTTTAGGGGAAAGGATGAGCAGTTGAAGTTTTGGGGGAAAGATAAAACTGTGTCTTTTCCTCTCTTATTTTTACCAGAGAAACAGTTGCACAGCATCATCTCTATTTAAAACAATTGCAGTTCTCATCATGAATCCAGAAGCAATTACTACTGACTTGGAACCAGTTGAGACTTAACACCCTTCCTCTGCCATCTCAGGCTCCCATTTGTTTGTGGGCTGTTAACTGTACCCGTCATATTACTGGATTTTACTGCTCGCTGACCACAAAGTTATTATGAAAAACCCAAGAGGTCAATACGTTGTCACAGCTTGCACTCCTCAGAATGTCCTCTGAACCCCTGAAGATCCTCAAAATCATAAAAAATGTTCTGCAAAGAAAAAGCACTCCTATTACGGCTTAATTGATCTGAACCAAATTATTTTACTAAGATCTTAAAAAAAAAACATTAATACACTGAGGATAAGCCAAATATACCACCCTTATTGGGCAATATTACCTCCTGGCTTCAATGACATTCACAAGTTTGTCAACTCTTGAGGGTTTAAAAATAAGATACTTTTAATATCTTCATTCTCTGAAAGATATGGCTGCTCTAGATACTTTTATCTGTATGATTCTTAAACAGTGCAAAATATCTTATTTTTAGAAGTTTATTAAAGCTAATTTGAGCCTCTGCTGTATTTATACAGATGGCTTATGACCTGGCAACACCTGCAGAGAACTGGTATAATGATCAGTGTTTAAATAAAAAAATCTGAGGTTGTTTCTCTTTAACATCCTTCATTGCATCTACATTCCTTTCTACAGTTAAAGACTCAGACCTTTTCTATTCAGCTAGATCCTGCATCATCAACAGTTTTTGCTTTGATGTGACTCTCATCTGGCTCAGTAGGACTTGTTAAGTAATGGCCCCAACCTCAGTGCAGTCTCTACAGAATATCAAGATTGCTTGTGCAGGGTTGTGCAGAACCTACTGTAATCACTTTGAGAAACCATTTATACCACATTGTGTTCACAAAGCCTGCAGTGTTTCAAAGGACTATTAGAAGCCTGAGAATTGCAAGAGAAAAAACATTTGAATTGACATCTTTTTATCCAACCTAAGTGACAGTAAGTATATAGTTTTGCTAAAATCTCATAGTGGGTTTGATATTTGGGCCTGGGAAATAAGAACAACAAAGAACATTTGGAGTTTACCTTAACCTCTATTAAGTCATATAAGAGCATTTCATGACTTATGGCATTCCTGACCCACCTAGTTAACTATTCAAGTTGTTATGACTTAGTTGGTCTTGACAGGCCAAGCACAGCTTAACTCCCACATCCAGGTACACATACAGGTTTCTTTTCTTCTGATTCCATATTAAGGCAGCACTCAAGTGCAAACCAATTTTCAGCCACCTAGTCTTGGTTTCGGTAGGAAAGGGCCAAGGTAATTGAGCGGGAGAGCAGCCACAAAATGATCTGAAGAAAGCCTTGATTTGAGGTATTTCTACCACTTCTTCTAGGTACAACCAATATTCAGCTGTGGCAAGCACCAGGTCTTCAGAGAAGGATATAAAATAAACTGTTCTGAACAGTCATATGCCTGGCAGATTTCTTTTCTACTAGAGACAAATGCACTCACATACACACATACAAATAGCCTTCAAATGTGAACCAGAGAACAAAAACGCATCTCGGCTTATATTTTCCTTGGTTAGATGCAGCTAACTTGAAACACAGTCTCTTTGATAGGCTTCTCTGGTATATTTTCAGGGCACAAACACCTTCTTCTTTGTTGGAAATAAGTCTGTGAAACCATGAGGTCTTTAGGCCACCAGGACAACAGCTAGTTCCCCACCTTCCTCAGTATTCTCTCTCCCTTCATATTAGTCCATTCTCACTTGAGGTTTACCATTCACTTTTCCAGGATGAACAATTGCTTAGAGGAGATAGACTCACAGAACTAAAAGACTGTCTCCCTTGAAAACCAGCTGAAAAAATTACATGCTTGTAGGGTGTAAATGGTCTTATCCTAAATTAGATATCTATGCTTGATCAAATGATGCCTAATCCCACAAATACTTATTTCTCTATTGTTTAATACTGCTACTAATTCAGAGGTAGCTGCCAGAAGTTAAATAAGACAAAATGTAACTGAAATTTTCCATACAAATTGATCCCTAGTTTTATTGTCATAGCTAAAAGGGAACTTTAGGTGAAGTGAAAATACCACACACAAATTTCCCAAATTACCACAGGGTCTTCAGAGGCCCCCCAAGACATCTGTTGTTATTATTCTTTTCCTCTCTAGAGAGGCATTTAGCTGTTATTTCTATAAATTAGGTCATTTCTTCTTCAGTCAATTTCCTTCCTCCTTACTTAATCATCCTGATAAATTCTTTTACATTACCCACTACTCTTTCCCATCCTAAGCCTATGATCAGCCTTCATCTTTTCATGACTTTTACCTCTAAAACACTGTCCTCTCTCTTCTACTTGGAAATTTCTAATGAAAATTCCATTATTTTCAGCTTCAGCCTTATGCAGAGAACTAAAACTCCAGTACTCTTTCCCTACTGTCCCTTCCCATGTCTCTACTCTGTTCTCATGTGAACAGGAGCTCCCTTTGTTAAAAGATTTTCATTAGGAACAGATTCTCAATTTAAAGCAAGTGGTGAATATGCCTTGACCTTCAGTTGTTTGATAAGGTAAACAGATGAGTACAGACTGATGCTATTAAATACATCAGGCAGATAAACTCCCATGTAATCTGTGGGCCACTGTGCATATTTTGCACAAAATATTGCACATTTTTTCTCCCCAGGTGCTAACAGATGGTTTACATGAAGATAGCCATCAAAGGATTCAAGTCTACAATCACCTGTCTGAACCCCTTATTCTTTAGAATTATACTCAGACATGATTATGATAGCAAAATAAAGTGATTTTCAGACATACATATTCCTCCAGACTGAATATTTTGAGTGAAAGAGTTGAAGATATTTTCTCCCCTGAAAAGGGATAATTTTATCAACAACATTTCAGAACCACAGACAGCATAGATCAACTCATGATCATTTGGAGATCAATGTAGGAGAAGGCTTATAAACAAAAGAATCAAGTTTCTGCCTACAACACTTCCACCTGCACAGCAGTGTGTTCTGCACAGGATCATATCACAAGCTGAACAAATAAAACACACTTTCCACGGTTCTGTCTCGCTCTTTCCAACTCATAAGAGTCCTTAGGAATCACAGAATCTTCATGGTTTGAAAGGACCTCTGAGATCATTGAGTCCAACCATATGCACACAACCACCCCCTACAATCTCAGCCACTAGCACATGCCCTGAACTGCCATGTCTACACATTTCTTAAATACCTTCAGGGATGGTGACTCAACCACCTCCTTGGGCAGGCCATTCCAGTGCTTGACCACTCTTTCAGTAAAGTAATTATTCCTAATAATTAATCTGAACCTCCGCTGCCACAATTTTGTACCATTTCCTCTGGTCCTGTCATTATTCACTTGGGAGAAGAGGCCAACATCTACCTCTCTACAACCTCCTTTCAGGTAGTTGTAGAGGGTAATGAGGTCTTCCCTCAGTCTCCTTTTCTCCAAACTAAACATGCCAACTTCCCTCAGCCTCTCCTCATCTGACTTGTTCTCTAGACCCCTCACCAGCTTGGTAGCTCTCTGGACATGCTCCAGCAATGTTCCTCTTGTCAGTGAAAACTGAACACAATACTCCAGGTAAGGAGTACAGAGGCACAATCACTTCCTTAGTCCTGATGGTCACGCTGATCCTGATACAGGCCAAGATGCTGTTGGCCTTCTTGGCCACCTGGGCACACTGCTGGCNGCCTTCCCCTCATCCAGAAGTCAGGTTACAGGTCATAGAAAGAGATTAGGATGGTTATAGAACCATAGAATGGTTAGAGTTGGAAGGGACCTTGAAGAACATCAAGTTCCAACCCTCCTGCCATGGATCAGGACACTTCTCACTAGACCAGGTTGCTCAATGCCTCATCCAGCCTGGCCTTAAACACTTCCAGGGATGGGGCATCCACAACTTCTCTGGGAAACCTGTTCCAGTGCCTCACCACCCTCACAGTAAAGAATTTCTTTCTAGTATCCAGTCTAAATATCCCCTCTTCTAATTTAAAGTCGTTACCCCTTGTCCTGTCACTACACTTCCTGACAATGAGTCCTTCTCCAGCTCTCCTGTAGGCTCCCTTCAGATACTGGGATGCTGCTTTAAGGCCTTCTCTTCTCCAGGCTAAACAAGCCCAAGTCCCTCAGCCGGTCTTCATAGGGGAGGTGCTCCATCCCTCCGTGTCTTCACAACCTCCTCAGCTCCTTCCCTTCGTGTCCCTCCGCTGTACCCATTTCAACAGTTCCATGTTCCTTTCTATGTTGAGGACTCCAAAGCTGGACGCAATCCAGATGGGGTCTCACGAGAGCAGAGTAGAAGGGTAGAATCACTTCCCACAACATGCTGGCCACACTTCTCTTGATGCAGCCCAGGATGCGGTTGGCTTTCTGGGCTGCAAGTGTTCACTGCCAGCTCATGTAGAGCTTCTCATCTACCATCACTCCCAAGTCCTTCTCATCAGGGCTGCTCTCCAGCCATTCTCTGCCCAACCTGTATTTGTGCTTGGGATTGCCATGTCCCATGTGTAGGACCCTGCACTTGGCTTGGTTTGTACGAACCCACCTCTCAAGCCTGTCCTGGTCCCACTGGATGGCATCCTTTCCCTCCAGTGTGTCCACCACCCCACCAGGCTTCTTTTCATCGGTAAACTTGCTGAGGGTGCACTCTATCCCACTGTCCATGTCTCCGACAAAGATGTTCAATAGCACTGGTCTCAGTACCGCCCCAGGAGGAACACTACTTGTTACCGGCCGCCACTTGGACACTCAGCCATTGACCACAACCCTTGAGTGCTGCCAATCAGCCAGTTTCTTATCCACTGAGTGGTCCATCTACCAAATCTAGCTGAATGCTACAGCAAAGATGTAACAAATCATCTGAAAGAAATTAAGTTCCCAGAGCCACCATGCTGAAGCATATTAAGTTAGATGTGATTCTGACAAATGTTTGATAGTGCATACAAACTTACTTCAACATTGCATTCCCCAGCCTGTTATATATAGGTCTGGTTTCTTGGAAGCAAATTGTGGGTGGGAATACAAAGTTCTTTTCATATAATCCTGAAACATCATGGTATATATCTACAATAATGAAAACAAGAAAAAGAAAAAAGTACTGGGGATTTCTGCAGCTGAACACCTACCACAAAATCCTCCACTGTTGGAGGTAAACCCTGATACCATGATGATTCTTGATTCTCTAAATAGTTATACTGCTTCTGCTCTGACTCCCGTGTGCAGCTACAGTAATAAGGAAATGCAACTGTTTAATACCTTTTTTCATCCACACCATTGGTGTCCTCAGGACAAAGGCTTTACATCCTGCTGCTCAGAATCCAGCTCCTCCCATGTCCTACTATAACATAAACCGGTTCAGGCTTCACAAACAGCCAGAAAACACAATATAGATTATTGCACCACAAGCAAGCATATAGATTATTGAAATAAAATCTACTACTAACTAAAAAATTAATCCAAACCAAAGCAAGCTCTGCTAATACATCCAGTCAACAATTGTGTGTTATCAGACCAGGTTTTCAGCTAAACACCCAGTCTTTATATATTGTTATACTGTAGACATTGATTAATGAATTAGGGCAAATGCTGTTTTTTAAATTTAATTTGGTTCTCTTTATTGATGGTAAATTAATGGATGATAATTGAAAAAAAAGAAAAAAAAAAAAAAAGGAAGAAAGCATTAGGCTAACACTAGGGTACTTATGGATATAAACCACTCAAAATATTTGGAACTTGTAGCTCATTACCTGTAAATACTGTTGCTCTTGTTCCTCCACTATTGACAGATTATGGTCTCCACCATAATCTGACTTGATTTGAGTAGCATTACAATAATTGTACCCATCCTACATGTACCATGTCAAACGCCTTCTTACTTTCTGGATAACACATGGTAGCTACTAAACAACACAGTAAGGAACTAAAACAGATAACTGTCCTAGCCTAAACATCCAATGTAGAAGATGCTGTGAGATATTTTATGATTAAAATTTTGGCATGGGAAAAACATCATAAAAATTCTTCCAGAAAATTCATCATCATCATTCATCCAAATAAGAATGATAAATATTAATGAAAAATACCAATGGCAGGCTCAAATTTCTTTCCAGGATAGACAATATACTGTGTTTTATAGGATGAGAATAAAGAAAAATTTAAGAAGATAGAAAAGCATCTTACTAGGCTAACTGCAGAGCCTACTAGAGACCTCTTTTTTTCATATACTAGTCTGCTGTTTTCTGAGACAGTGTGGTAAAGGAGCAAGTCAGACTCATGGCTCAGCTCCAACAGCAAGACCAACCAAACTCAGTTCAGAATCTGGGAGTACGACCATAGCACATAAATTAAAATTGTTATAAATATGTTTTCCTTGGGGTTGTGGAAGGCAGGGCAGAAAGGAAATCTATTTATATCCTAAACATTATATTTCTAATTTATTACCTGGATATAGTTTTCTAAATAGACTAAATTTTACATTAGCATTTGTTTGAGGTTGTCAATTCAGGAACACATTTTAAAAGAAGCATTAACTGTTCAGGCTATTTCTATTTATAAAGGAAAGAATGCTTTCAAATAGCTTTTGTAATGAGAAAAAAAACCTGAAGTGATATTTTGTAAGCCCACAAGCTGTAGGCAGTTAGCTCTTAATATATGCTGTTCCTCTGGGAATTCAGGGGCTGAGGAGGGGAGGTAAAAAATGCGAAATGGTTTGGGTCTTTTGCCTGAAGAAAGCTGCTGACCAGGGAGGTCACTAACTACTTTTCACTGAATGTTTAAGAAGACACATTAGTATTCTATTCTGTTGGTGGTATTATTATACACGATGGGATTTCCCATCTCAGCATACAGTATTATTACTATTTATATGGTCATACTGTAACACTTAACTGAATAATACATATTCATATTCTGACAGAATATGCTTGGAATTACAACAGTTTATGTGTAGCCTGCAATTTCTGGCAATATGGAAAAGAACACATTCTGGCAAGAGAGTGCTCTCTTCCAGTTTCAGTTTTATTAGCAAAGATCATAAAACATCCTGCTCATTAAAATATGAATAACTTCCACTGGGAGTGCACTTTTTCTAAAAGTGTTTTCCTACAGCTGGTGGCAAGATAGATCTGCTGGCTAACTAGAGCTCTAATAGGACATTATGAAATCCACAATGCAGCATGAAGACAGTTGCATAATCAGAGCAACTATTAGCAGCTCTGCTAGAAAATGGTAAGGTCTTAAGCATAACTGAATAGCATGTAACACACACAAAAAAAAGAAGCCATTATTGTCAGGCTGAGATCCCAAATGAATCTTTTATATATTATATTATTGCTTTCATTGCAAGAAAGCTAAGAATAGATCCATGACAAAGACAGCACCATATAAAATGAGATCATAAATCGCAGGCACTAGAAATGCCATCATTAACTGTAGCACAAGAGTGCAATATGGACTGCTGAGCCTTAGTTCACAGTGTTGCTCCAGTCCTCAACCCAAGGAAGCCCTATGACAGAGGTCTAGTCTAAGTGTTCACCAGTACCTCTATGCCAGAGCCACAAGTGCACTCGTAGACCTTACTTGCCCTGATCAGCTTCCCCTGGGAGTACCCACCTATGACCTCTGCCCACCTGCCCAAGGGCCTGATTTTGCCCCATGCCAAGAGCTATCAGGCCCTCCCTTTGCAGCTTGGCAGGAATCGCGGTGTCCAGCTGTATTGCAGTGATGCCTCTGCCTGGCCATGGATATCTTCTCTCCTGACCTGCCCTGGGTACAGCTCCATCACCACTGAAATTTCAGGCACTCACCTGGTTTCAAGTCTGTCTGTTGCCTTAAGCCAGCCCAGCTACCTTGGTCATGCAGATGACCCAGGGAGTAAATGGCTGATGCTTACAAGGAGGATTTGACAGATTGTCACAGGGCCTCTCTGGGTGGGATGTTCATACAGTTCTAGAGATTTCCTTCAGGTGGTTCCTGCTGTGTCTATTGAGCAATTTGCATACTTAAATATGTTGATTAACAGCCTCCATGGAGAACCTGGCTTTTTCCTCCAAAAGACTCCTCTAAGTAGCCTGAGCTGTAAGATGGATTACATTGTACATAGGTAAGACGTTTGCAAATAGGCATTTGAAAGTGTGTTTTGTATGTAGTTAAAATAATAAAAGGTAATGTATTATGCGTGTTCTGGGTAGTCACTGAGGGCCACAGCAAGAGCTCAGCAGAGCAGCGGCTCAGTGAGCCTCATCTCATCCAGCTGAAGACGCTGCTTCAAGGACCTGCAAATGGAGCCTCTGATCACAATCCGGACAGTGACTGAATGTCCTGTTCAATAGATTCAACTCCCCATGAGATCATTACTCTATATTGACATTCAAATAAATAAGTTTGTCTTTCTGAAAAAACTGTCCATGACTCTCCTTGCAACAACTGCATGAAGAACCAGGAAAATATTTTGATCTAGAATTGCATGTTGGAGTACCATTTATGGTAGTAGTGTTTATGGAAGTAGCACTTCCATATATACACTGGTTTGTTATACTGGCCTCTTCAGTACTTTGGCTTTTTCAGTTAGTTCAAACAAAATGTGTGAAAGTAGATCTAAATTAAAATTTCTGTCCTGTTACCAAGGTATAGGGCACAAGAAACATTCAGTGTGATACCCCTACTCCTGTTTGCAGCAAATTTCAGGCAGCTTTGGCTCATTGGTATCTAGCTCCATAGAACACAAAAAAAACCTTAAAAAATTCAAAATCTTACATTTAGGTGTAAACTCTCAACAATTTCAACCTAAAACAGCAATGGAAAATTCAAATTTCTGCTTATAGAGAATCTGGCAGTTAAATCCCATCACTCACACATAATGGTAAGATATAATGCAAATTTTTTTAAGTCTTATGCATTTGTGTCAAAGGACCACTACTGGCCTCATATGTGGGGAAAACAAATTGGCGTGGTTTTTTACATTAAAAATCCTTACAAATCAATATTAAATCGAAAACTTATTTCACCATCTATTATTGTGATTTAGATATAACTATATTGCAAAGTCTCAAAAGACGTATTGAAGAAAATCATGTTATCTAAAACCTTACTGAAGGAGTATGAGCATTCTTAAGACTCTGTCAAGCTTCTAATAAAATGTAGGTTTTCCTGGAAGCAGATTAAAGATTCTGTCCAAAGTACTTCTATGAGCAGATGACTGTAGATCTACTTTAATAAACCAGATAGGATGAGGGATTAAAATTGAATGCCATATTTTTCAACTGGAAACAACCTAAAGTTAAAAGACCCTTTTTACATCATGCTGCACATTATCACGCTGTAAATCTAGAAATAAATATTGGAGCTGTACAAGCAAGCACTGGGGAACAGAAAATTGATTGAAGGCATTATTCCAAGTAATTTGGTGATTTTGTGATTGGTTTTGTCACCTGGAATGATGGAATTGGGTAATCAAATTTAGTCCTATATTGTGGCTTGTGACAACGTGTAATCCCTTAACAAGCTCCCTCTTGAAACCCACTTACCTCTTATTAGGGAGGACCATTCTGCTTTCAGAGTTCTGACTGTTAGAAACATTATTTTCAGCCTGCAATGAATCACTGCATATCTATAACTGCATATTTGTATTTAACTTTGTCCTTTGAACTACTTCATCAGTTTTGTTTTAGCACCGTAAGAGTATAACAGGGAATCAAACATAATTTTACTGAAGACAAATTTGCTTACATTGTTAATCTGTACTCTTCTGGTGGAATTGCACTAGGTTAAACCTTCAGAATATACATCTCCAGATCATCTTCTCTGCATCGTCAATCAAGGTAACATAACCATATATCAGCTCATTTCTGCTCCCAGTTGGGTCAACATTATAATAAAGCAGTCTTCTGCTGGAGGGTTGTTGACAGAAACAGGTTAGATAGATAACACTTAAGCATCATACATACAGATCTGAACCCAGTTCAACTGCAGCCAAAATGCCTTGTATAACAGCTTTTCCTAGAAACTAAAATCTCTGCCTTCCTTATGATTTTGGTAGCTCTTCTTTGCATCTCTTCCATCTTCAAGTAATCTTTCTTAAAGGGTTTCTGCTGAAATCTTGCCTTGTACGGTATCACTAGCCCTACCCTGCTGGTGTTCAATTTGCAATTTTATGCACCAGGTAAAGAGTGATAAGTCCCTTGACACTGCTGCCCTTTTGTACTTCATAAGCATTACCTTTATTCCTTCCTTCATCTCAGCTATTCTTCCTTGGCACAGCCTTCTCATTCAATAGAGCATGTGTTCATTTAGTATCAGGATCATACCACATCACCAGTGAACAACAGCCCTTGTTGTCCATATTCTGTTTGTACTTGGCAGTTAAAGTACTAGGAGTTTTAATGTTCTTTGGAAAGGGTTTTACCTTTTGAATTACTTTATGCTCAGACTCTTTTGATAAATGGGCTGGCTTTCTGTGATGAATCACTTTCTGTTCTTCACTGGCTCTTTGCTGACCCTAATTCCATTTTACCTAGCTCTGTAGCCCTCTCTTTCATTACTCCTTTCACCTCCATCCCACTCCTCTTTTTGCTTGGGATGACAGTCAGCTTTAGAACTTTGAAGTACAAGCCCCTTTAACGTGGAATTTCTTCAGCTGTACAATCAACTTGAGTTCACTAAATAATTCCCTTCAATTTCTCAAAATCTGACTTTTAAAATAAATCAGCTGGAAAGAAAATGAAACCAGGTCTGCAGCAAAAGTAAAGTTGAACTGATGTGCAACCCGTTAATTTAACAGGGTAATTTATTTTCTAATAATTTTTCTAGAACTTACAAAACTAAACATTACAGGTTTTTGGCCCGGTAATTATTTAGTAAAGAACCCAAACTGTTATCAAATCCCAGAATATATGAACTTTATGCTGACCTTTACACATTAGCTAAGAAAATTGCAAGCCCAAAAGCGATCAGACTTTTTCAGTATAAAAATTCTTTTAAGCTAACAACTTAATTATGCAGTACAGACAGCAAGAGTAAAGAGTCATATTAGGTATGATGTGCTACACTGATAAGATGGTGTAAAAGATGGCTAACTAAAGACAGCATGAAAATAAGAGTTTAAAAAAGGAAATAAATCTTTGAAACCATAAGGAACTATTATTTCAAAGAACACTAATAGTAAAATTACTTAAATAGGGAGAAATTTTACCTGATTTATCTCAATTAGCAACTGAGTATCAACAAAGGAATTATATATGATTGTACCATTTTCTATTTACATGAAGTAAAAATAATATTAAACAGTTATTTGGCACTCAAGTTGTTTCTTCAAACAATTTGCTATATTATTTTATATCAAATAATATATTTAAACCTACAAAAAAAATTTCAATAAGTTTTTCATTAGGAGTTATGGGAAACCTTAATTTCACACGTTGATATCACTCCTAGAAAAAAATTCCCACAGCATTATTCCAAAAATTTCTTTTCATAATAAAACACTGTCCTAGGAATATGTAGGATATCCTATATAGGGAGATCCTTTAGAAACAAAGAAAAAGAAAAAAAAATCAAAATCTCAAAAGGGATTTCAATGCAAAAGGGAATTCAAATCAAGTTTGTTCCATCCCTAACATGAATTAGTAATGGAGCTACCCCATAGCCAACCAACAAAGCTATTACAACGTGATCTATCTTCCCTTAATAGAGCATAAAAAACAGCACTTGTGTTCTAGACAATTATTATCTCTCACTTCTGTAAAATTTCTGTTTTACAAGTTCCAGAGCTATTGGACACTGTTCTGAAGAGGCTGATGCCAGTCAGTGTGCTTCTCACTGAAAGGTGGGAAGGTTTCATCATAAAAGTCCTGGAATAACTAGTGGATCGAGCATCTTTGAATCATGTAGCCCATTGAGTGTTATGTGGATCCTCCCAGTCCTACAGCTGACAATCCCCTTTAATCCCAGCTGGTAACTAAGCACCACCCAGATACTTGCCCACTCCCCACAGTTCAGATAGGTTGAGTGGATCAGAAGAGTAGAAGTGAGGAAGAACTTGTAGGCTGAGATAAACACAGTTTAATTTGTAGAGCAAAAGCTGTGTGCGCAAGCGAAATAAACAAGGGATTAATTCCTTGCTGCCCATCTCCAGGAAAGAAGGGCTCCATCACACATAACATTTACTTGGGAATACAAACATCATCCCTTCAAATGTCCCCTCCTTCCTCCTTCTTCCCCAGCTTTATATACTGAGTGTGACGTCATATGGCATGGAATATCCCTTTGGTCAGCTGGAGTCCGCTGTCCTGGCTGTGACCCCTCCCAGCTTTTTGTGCCCTCCCAGCCTACTTGCTGATAGGGCAGCATGAGAAGCAGAAAAGGCCTTTCCTGTGTAAGGCCTTTCCTGTGTAAGCCCTGCTCAGCAATAGCTAAAACACCCCTGTGTTATCAGCACTGTTTCCAGCATAAATCTAAACATAGACCCATAGTGGATACTATGAAGAAAATTAACTCAATTTTAACAAACATTTTTCTCAGTAAACTGATGTAGGTCTATGATGATTCCATCTGTTGTTACAAAAGGAAAAGTCCCCCTCATAGTTTTTTTTTTTCTTTATTGCTTGCCTCAGCTTCTGTTTTGATAGCTTCATCTCCTCTGATTTCAATATATCTGTCTCTTCATCCAGTCTGTCTCTTCATCCACTCTGTTTCTTCTTCAACTTTGTCATCCTGATCACGTATTTCCACACATTACACTCCCAGTCCAAAGATCTGACCCATACATTCTCTTCTTTTGTAGACAGGTCCAAATATTTGAGTACTCAAAACTTTTACTCCATTTTCATCCTACCCTATAAACCATAGCAACATTTCAGTTGCATTTTAGGCCTTCATCCTCCTCTTTCTTGGGAAGACGTGGGAGAGGCTTTGTGGAAAACAGAAAGCTTTTCATCAGGGACAAGTATGTCCCACAGTTTTCGTATCAAAAAAGTTAAGACAACCTTCTTCAAACAGAGCATCCAAAATAAATTACTTCATCTGCTGACTTCTCCTTTTAGTTTCTCAGTTTAAGCCAATTCTTTTCCCCTACTAACAAAAATAATATAGCACCATAATTTTCCTGCTAGCATGCTGAAGATCAAAGTGTTTATTTCAGATTAGAATAACCAGGTTTCTATTAGGACTTTATTTATTGGGTTTAGATATTGAAAATGTATACTGCTGATCAGATCAATTTAGGGAGAATAAAAGTTTGGCAGTGAATGGATCAATCTATTTAACTGCCAAGGTACATAGTATCCTAGTCTGTTGGCATGTGGTGTATTAAAATCGCTATAAATATTCTACTTTTCTACAGAAAAGCATTTCTGCAACACTTTCTCTGGATTTCCCAGACAACAATAAGGGAAAAAGCAATTAGCATGTAGCCTATAATGTCCTTGGGACAGCCCTGTTGCCTGCACAGTACTAAGCACTGGCATTTTAGGATTCCATGACTTTTTCAGGATGCAGTAGATTGGATACAAGGAAACAAGTTTATCACAAACCCCTTCTGTTTCTCAGAACTCACCTATCAGGAAACAAAAGGAAAAGTTAAGAGAAGAGCAATTAATTAATCAATCAAAATTGTATAATGACCCTGGAATACAATCAAAACAATCCGATTATCTCTTCCCAACTCCGCATCACGATTTGGTGTGATAAATTTTGAACTAAACTGAACATCCTCACACTTCCTCTGCATTCAGCTCAAGACTACAGTGAAAAGCTTTCAGAAATTAATATTTGAATTTGCAAATCATCAGTCAAAAGAAAAATGCTACAGCTTTAGCAAATTTATGTTAACTATTTCATGTCAGTTTCATGTTTTATACAGTACCTCTGAGTTTTTAGAACTCTGATGAAAAAAAGTCAATGTCACTATATTAAAGGATGCCAAGTTAAGTTGCTAAAACATCACAGCTATACTTGCAAACTAACTTACAAACTTTAGAGTCTGTTTAGCTGAGAGTCACGTCTCAGGAATCCATTGTGAAAAAAAGGATTTCAGCTTTTACTATCTTGTAGCCTGTTATCTACCCTACTTGTTCCTGATGATTTAATGAAATTGCTCTTATATATTTCATAGAAATATTTATTAGAATTGCAGATTTTTCTAAAGCTACACAAGAAGCAAGACCAATTTTTCCACACAAATACAGATAAGGCAACTGTAAAATAAGTTCTTTTAAGAAAAGCAAAATAATATAAAGCAAGAAAATATGCAAGCAATGGAATTTATAAAAATTAAATACATATGAGAAAAATCTGCATAAATTAGCTGAACATAACTTTAAAAGAATACCAGTCAATTTCCAGTAAGTTTTAAAAGCCTCTCTTTTGGATAGTTTGAAGAATTTTTGATACAGTTCAGAAGGCTTTGTCAGCCTTTCATGCTAGTCTTGTACACTCAAAATCCCTATCATTATGTTTTACCCTCAAATTAATCTACTGTCTTTTTTAAAACTCCTTCTGTTGTTGCATGGTAATGAGAGTCAGATCTCCATGAACTATCAAGGGTTACTTAGGATCATCACCTGCATGACAAGAAAATAGGAGACAACTTTGCCAAATTCAAAAATTTGTATTTGAATAATACTCCAACATTCCTTAGTAACAAAAACTGGTACTCTGTTAAGGCATTGGCTTGAATGTCCCAGTTGATGTTATAAAAACATATTAGTTCTTCTAGCTTGATCCCAAGATCTTTATAAAGATATTAATATTTGGTAGTTAAACCCCATGGATTTAATCTCATAGGTCATCTTGCCATGGCCTTTCTGAGACTGTGGTACTGTTAAAACAATAGCTATGTTCAGCAGACAACTCAGGAGCGAAAGAAAAAGAATCATGAACAGCTTGTATTAAGTAACATACCATTTTGACCATATGTTGGGTTATTATTTCTGATTACTTTTAACAAAATTATGACATTCACAGTTTAACAGGATGCAGTGGCAAAACTTCAGACAAAAGCCAACTAAGTTTGGCAAATGCATATAGATAGATAAAAATGCTAGGTAGTTGGTAGGAAAGAGTATAAACCACTAGTTTCTTAGACATTCTTTTTATTGTTTATTCATAAAAATAAACCCATAGTACTTGTGAATAAGCTGCTCCAAGAAACTAGAGGAAGTATAAGAACATGCTACTGCTTTTCTTATTGATTCAACACAAGATAAATATAATTAACAGAACTGATTTTCTACTTTCTTGACTATACCATCATTAATGGTCAAAAAAGTAAATGCTAGATAGATGCACTTCCAAATAAGAATGTTTTCTTCTTGCACAAGTACAGATAAAAAATTATCCAAAAGAGAAAGTAAAATAGCATTGACTCTAATAAATTGCTACATGAATAACAAGAATTCAGAACAGGCTGAGTAACCATTTCTCTTGACTTTCTACTTCCTCTAATCATTTACTGAATTCGTTTGCCAGCCTTTCCACTAGGACAACTTAGTTTCCACCAAGAAGTCTCAAACATTTCCAGAATAGGTTTGACTCCACAGAAATAGGTAGACCTCCATCACCTCTTTGGGAGCCATTATCAATGTTTGAAAGCAGTTTAGCAATCCAAAATGGAATTTCTTTATTATTTTTTTCCTATCATGTAATTACTTTGCACTATTCTGTTGAATTCAAGAGAAAAATCATGTGCTGATTTCTGGAAATAAATCTTTAATGAGATCTCTAATCATCTATCTCGTTATATAATTACCAAATATACTCCTAGCTTTAACCCAAAGCAAGCCATTTTAAGTAAGAGCATTTGTAACGATGAGTAACAAGCAGTTTGCTATAGGTAAGATACAATTTGATGAGTACTTTTTTCAGCTCCTTAGCACAGTATAATCATATTGCCAAGGTTAAGCTCCCTTGATCTGGAAACAACCTTCTATCCCTGCAATGGAGCACAGCTGCTGGATTCCTCAGATCCCTTCCTATTCATGCACCCCTTTTTCACTTGAAGACCAAAGCACGCTGAGGAGGATGCAGTCGCTGAGGTTTCCTACCAGCCTGCATTCACAACATATCAAGGTTTGCAACTGAAATCAGAAAGCACCTGCG
>VZTM01000556.1:0-15124 GCA_013400555.1 Jacana jacana | reverse complement strand
AAGTATAGCGTCCCTCATTTTCAAAAGGTTTTTATTCCTGCCTTGTCAATGGAACTAGCAGGACCATGGAAAGAAACAAAACAAAACTCCACTCCAAGTCTGTTCTTCCCCTTAAAGGACAGAGAACTGGACTCTGTTATATTTTGGAGGACAGACGGGATTTTGACTTGAGTCTGTTCTAGCCTCAAAGTTAAGACCACATCAAGACAGTGTTTTCATCTTTGCAATGCCCAAGCCCCATGCAAGTGCTAATGAGTTATATCCTCAAAATAAAACAGGATGATACTAACTAATACTGAACTGAGGTCCCCTAGAAACTAAATGATTTCTCCAGGGTCATGCAAGATGCCTACTGCCATCCTGGGATGGGATCTCAATTCTTGTGGACTCAAAAGTCCTATATCTTGACCTCATTTGATCTGTTTATTAATCAAGTAGCTTTGCTTTTATTAGGCAGGTAAGCAATTAAGCTCTGGTCCTTACAATGCAAAGAGCAGAATATAATTTAAAAACAATCAAAACAGCCAACCCTATTTGGTTATTACTTTTGATGCTTGTTCTGGAGAACTCATGAAAGCTGGAGGCTATAAAAGGAAGGTTTGGAACATCCCTTCTCTCCCGTCCTACTGTGTCAGGCCACGCATTAATAAATACAAAAGGACCTCTTAGGAGTCATAGAAAAAGCAATTGCATGGCATTGCCTGATTTTCACTCAGCAGAAACGTGGAAATAAATAAAAAAAAAAAATCAAAATTAAAGTTTGCTGCATCTCAAGAATTTGGGCAAACAGGTTTAATTCTTCTTGACTAGGGCACCTGAGAGAATTTTCTTTGTCATGAACAGGTTTCTTTTATTTGCCTGTCCTTGTTCTGCATCAAGTAAAATGTTAAAAACAAGTAATAGCATTGGCACTGATTAATATTAATTTCAGTTTTATTCTGCTGCCCTTGCAAGTCTCAGTGGCTATCAAAGGTCTTCCCTGGGTAGCTGGTTTCCCCGACTCTGCTTCATAAAGATATATAAAAAAAAAAAAATCATCTCTCTGTAGCATGGACTTTAGACATCAGAGAGTTTTAGTGGTGTGTGGGGTTTTGCTTATTTGTTGGGTGGGTTTTTTTGTTTGTTTGTTTGTTTGTTTTTTAATAACAGTTAAAAGCAATTGCCACTGGCAATCCAAAGAAAGAGAAAAACCCTTAGATTCTGGAAGCCCCAGGTCAGACCTGAGGAAGGACTAATAGCATCTACAGAAGAAGCAGCAGCCAGATTCAAAGCCAGTATTTCTTTAGATTAAAGAAGTTTGATTTAGTTCTTGTTCAGGCTTCAGATAGGTGCTGCAAAGGGAGCCATTCTTTCAGTTTCATCCAAAATCAGAAATGAAAGAATTGTATTCATGTTGGGGGAAAATCTGTGAAGCAAGCAGAGTCAGAGTCCTGTCAAGAGACGTCTCTTTGTACCTTATTTTTGTTGTGCATAAATCCAATTTACTTAGCTTTCACTGTGAAAAAGTTAGATACATCCTTTCTAATTAGTTTTCCCTGGCTTTCCACATATGCTACAGACAGGCCAAGGCACTTGGAGAGAACAGGTCGAGTTCACCTGACACTTCCATATCTAACTTAGGGCAATACAAGGCATCCAAGAAAGACCTATTCATTTACTCGCTTTTTTCCCAAGTGGTAGGGACTATTCACTACTTTTGGTTGCCATCTAACAATAGCCAAAATGCCACATTAGCCACAAGGCTAAGCAAATGTGAAGTGATGTGAATAGCTTTTCAATTGTTCATTGTCTGAATAACTGCTCGTTCCAGCAGAACTGCAATTACAGTTGGAATTTTGTTCCGTGTCCTTTGCCTACATTTTTGTCACCATGCCCCATTTGATCTGAATGCTTTGAGCTCTCATGCTCTGGGATTTCTAGATTCCTACCCTTAGTCACTTAGAACTTCATGTAAGTCAGAAAGAATTGTGTTTGGCAGAGGAAGGGTAACTTCTGAAAGGGGACAGGCAAGCCCAGCAAAATGCAACTCTGTTGTGACCCCTCTTCATTTCCTTCTTACATATCACTCACAATGCTTTGTCCTAACCACTAAAAACCAGCACAGACACCTGCCTACTTCTCAGCCATGGTAGAAGCCATCAAAAATATCCTGCATAGCTATGGAGAAAGTCTGGCTTTAAAATAAAGTTGAACTTGAGCTAGTGAAAGACTGACAACTCTACAGCTGGAAGTTACTGGTGGAGTCCAGTGTCATGGGCAAGCAGCAGAGAAATGTCAATGATTGACAAGCAGCTAAAAGCCTCGACTTTTGGAGTAAGCCATCCTTGGTCTCCCTTCTGAAGTAGGGAAATTTTTGTCTGGGTTTATCAACCTTCGAGACAGGACTGAGACATGATGTGTTTCACAATGGCATTACATCCAGCCTACGTTCTCATCAAAGCCTTTGTGAAGTTGTCTCAGATCCTCTCAGCTTGTCAAACCTCTGAGGGATAAACCTTTCCAGCTGGTTTGGTTTGTGCTAGATACAAAGGAAGGTCATTGAATTAAACCACATTTTGCTACTGATCTCCCTGAAACACCAAAATACAACTGTACGCTATTTTTCAAAACATTACTGTTGGACAATTAAGTGCTGGAAACCAAATATTTCATAACTCCTACTGACCAAGTCAAGTTTTCTTCTATCTCTGACAATATCTTCCACCAATATTTGGCATTTGTACTGCTTCCTCATCTCCTGGGAAGGCCAACACAACATACAGTACTTGCTGCAGTTCACTTTGCTCCGTGCTTTGTGAAGTTTCTCTTTAACCAAGAGCTGCCTTCAGTGGCGGCCTCAAAGCAGTCTGAAACCTAGCAGTCCCATTAAATTACTTTCAGGGTCTGTTCTGCTGGGATGATTTCCCAGCAGCAACCAATAAAGCAGCAATGTCTCATTGTCTGCAGATTTTGATGCTGACAACTGGAATCATGTCACCTCCGTCTGGCTGGCTTCCAAATCACTCCGAAACAGGAGTGGGATGAACGACAGCGCATTCCCACACTGAGAAGAGGGCAAAGCAAGGAAAACCACCGAGCTAACACAGTGGTGGCACCTCAACATCAGGGTCATAACATGGACATTTACCAGAAGACATAAACGCTACTTCCTCGTTGGTGAAGCGGTTCTTGCAGGGGCATGGATGCCAATGGGCTGCATACAGGCAGCCGGCACAATTCTGCATGAGGTGCCATCTCCACTGCGGGAAGTCCATCCTATGTGACAGCTACGTCACTTCTGTGCCACAATGCTTCTTTACACCTGGTCACACTTGTTGACACACGTGCCAAAACAGAGCGTTTGAACGGGTGAGCAAGAGAAGGGGCTGAGCACCTGTATAAACACGGCTGCCAAATTGACATGCTGCATTACAGCAGGGGCTGGAGAAGTCTTTCACTGTGCATGTTCCAAGGATAAATAAATAAATAAATAAATAAATAAATAACAGCAGTGCAATTGCTGACATACATTGTACTCACATACCTGCCTGAGAATGGCACTGAGTGTCAAGGGCAAAGGTCTTCTGGCACTAGAAAACGAATGAGGAGCCAGAATGCCCCAGATATTATGAAGCCTGTTTGTTTTCATACCAACATCAGAAGAGCAACCAAAAATGGATAACATTATTTCCCTCAAGACATCCTTCTCTGTGTATTACCTGCAGTGGGTGAAAGACAGCTCTGCTGAAGCTGGTAATTTGATCTCAGAGAGTGTCCTGTGAATTTCCCCTTCCATTTACTAAGGTCTACAATTTGTAGGACAATAGCTTCCCCCAGTTCTTATGCTTTTATTAAAAGTGAACAACATCAGAGCAGTGCCTTTTAGACAGGGGTCATCACTACAAATTCCCCAGTCCTGCCCATTTGGGCAAACTTGTAGAAACGTGATTTTCTGCAAAGTTTTCCCCAAAATATATTCTACTGGTCTTTCCTTTTGATTCATCCTTCATTCCCAAGCAGTACGTGCCCCTTTAAAAATGGGTGAGACAACTGTGGGGTTGGTGTTGACTAATACATTCAGCCTGTTTTTTTCACTGGATGGTAAATTCCTCAATTTCTCCACGTATCCAATTTCTCCATAAAAACTGAAACAAAACCAAAAATTAAAAAAAAAACCAACCAAACAAAAAAACCCCAACTAAAAATCTATGAGCCTAGCATACTCAGGCTGTAACAGCCAAAAAGTTAAAACAACAATAAGTAATTTACTATCTTCTCCCTCTGAGCTTTGCAAAAGACCTTTTTACTTTGCCACACAAATGACTGGAAATGTAAAAGTAAATTAAAGCAACTTTTCTTCCTTCCTCTCCCTGGATAAACACATTTTGAGAAAACTAGCTTTTAAAGATTATTAATCCTCATCTATTAGTAGTCCTACAAATAGGATTTAATCTGTAGATAGATTTTGCTAATATTAAACAAACAAAACCAAATCCATAGTCTTTCAGTGCACAGGCAAAAGCCATACTGCTGTATCACAAATCTAGTTATTATATAGAATCGTATTACATATGATTCTCTCTCTATAGTCATGTTATGTCATATAGAATCATCGCCCACTGATTAAAACAGAAGCTTTGGAGCTAGAAAGCCCACCTGATCAGAGAAGTGTATTTTGCACAGTAGCTCCATGTTATTCACCCTTGTGGGTGAAGGGAGACTGGGACTGAGCTATAAAATTCCACATGCTAAATTAAGAGTAATAGCAAGTAGGAATATGTTTGGGATGCTAAATGGGAACCAGATTTGATTGTGTTTAATGCTGCATAAAACACATTGCAGAGAGTCTCCATCCTTTGCAATTTCAACATAACAGATGAAAAATTTGGAAGGGAAACAGCCAAAAAAAACCCAACAACAAGGTGAAGACAGTTACTACGTGACACATACCAGGCACTGGCTAAACCATGACTGGATGGAGTAAAGGCAGCTGGGATTTTAAATCATCTATATTTATTAGCTCATGTATTGCTAAGATTACTGTCTCATGGGAAGGAGAGGTGAGACGTAATAACACCAGTGATGATTAAAAAAAAAGTAAAAATCCAGCTTGACATTCAGAGCCCAGGCTGAACACGCACAAAGCTGGCAGTTAAAATAGGAACCTGGTGTTCCCTTACGTACTCAAGGTCTTGCAATAGCACACTAAGAGGTTTGAGTCATAGTACTTCATAGCTTCAAAAGCCTCAAGTAACTGTATTTTCCAGGCACTAATACTGTAGCATCACAAACATTTTTACTGCTCATGCAAGCCACAGGGTGTTCCTGCAGAGCAACTCATCATAAAACATTGAAGAAAGATATTTAATTTGAGCATCCTTTAAGAGGTGATTCCTTCACATCCTAAAATACAAATAATCCGTTATACAAATAATCTGTAATAAATCTATCAGTTAGAAATGGGACCCTTCTATGAATCCAAAATGCAAATTTTAAAGCAAAATTACTTTTTGTATGAGATCTTCTCCCAGCACAATACAGAACTGTGCACAGAAAGAAAATCCACAGTTTTGCAAATTTTCTTTCCTGTATTGCGGATATTAACTAGAGGCAACCCCAGGCATTTGACTTAAAAACAGATCGAATTTAAGCCTATCCTTCTTGAAAAAAAACCCAAACCTTTTCAGCCTGTTTTCAGAATATTAACAAAATAGATTAAGAGATCAAATAAAAAGACCTTTTCACTTGAGACATACTTAGCGGTACAAATTTTATATAGAAAGGAAATTACTTTTACTTGCAATGATTTAATTCAAGTATACATACACGGTATAGAGCAGGAAACTGCAATCTTTAGATATCTGATACACCTACAGAAATTCCCCAGGAGCCAAAGGCCTGGTTGGGATAGCATGAGCACGGTCTGCAATGTACCAACATGTCAAAAAGCTCAGAATATTTACTGTAAAATACTCCTAATTAGCTCTAAAGTTCGTCTTTAAAAACACCACCAAAAAGCCACAAAAATAACAACACAGCTTGGTATTACTTTAATTTTGATTTAACAGTGTGCAGCTTGGCACAAAACCTCATTCTGATTTCACTTCAGTAGTGCAGAACTTGTCACCAGATCCCTTTCTAATCTTACTTCAATAAAATATGCTTGACATCAAGATCCATATACATTGCTTTCAATACTGCCTATAAACACATCTCCCTGCTTTGCTTTAAATGGAACCTCAGGGTACAAAGCAATACAACACAAAAATAATTGTGCCATTTTATGGTTGTGAAAGCCATGCAACTTTAAAAGCACAGCTCAACAAATTGGAATGATAAAAACATCTTTATTACATACAATTTTAAGATATATATATATTTTAAATTCATGTCCTCGTGATGAAAGAGCTAATGAAGAGATGAAAGGAAAACAGAGGTTATTTTCAGAGAATTAAAATGCTCAGCACGGCCCAGAGACAGCAATAATATAAAAATGTATGTCTAGGGACTTAGTAAATTCACCTAAACAGGCTGGCATCTGCATGAATGGAAACACAATTGCTTTTAATATCAAGCCGTCTGCCTGTTGTGTTTCATAACGACAAAGGAAATTCAAACAAAACAAGAGAGTTGCTTTCTAATTGCAGGGGAAGCACAGGCAAACGCTGCCTCCATTTTATTCAGCGCAAAATTGCTGGAGTTTGCACTGCATGGGAGCATTTTCCATTCTAAAGAAGTTAAATATTAATTAAAAAAATAATTAATAGTAAAACCACACAAAAACCCTACATCCTAAGATGGACTTTTAAATTAATTGCCAGTAAGAGGCATTTGTTCTACACACTGCCCATAGTCAGAAGCTTAGAATTACTAATCCTTTTTGCCCAAGTACCTTTATTTTTTTCCCAATCATTATGTTACTAGAGGTAAAACCAAAGCCCATGGCCCTGGAGGAGAGGGCTTAGCTGAAAAGCAGCAGCTAGAAGAGGAAGGATAACTTTGCGTTTATTGCAACAGGCTTTTCTCCACAAGACCTGGATTACCATTTTCATTTTTGACGTAGGATTTCCATGTCACCTTGGGCAAGGCACCTAATTATATCCATTCATATCATGGCAGCAACTATTCCCTTCCTCTTCTGCCTCCTCCAGCTATGCTCTTTCACAGAAAAGCACATGTTAGAGCAGGCACATAAGCTGCCAAGTACAACAAATCCTGATGTCTACCTCCAATCCCCAACATTGTGGTTTTGGTCAGCAACTCATATTGATGTGTGTACTCAGGGCCAGTCAGGACAACTGCTGAAACGTGTAAGAATGTGTAAAATACACTTCTTCCTGTGGGTTTATTTTTTTTTTTCTTCTTCTCTTTTTTTTTTTTTACGCTTCTTTGGTGGAGTGAAGAAACAAAAAATAAGTAAAAAAACAAAACAAAAGAAAACCAAACCAACAACAACAAAACAACCAAACAACAAACAACAACAACAAAACAAAACCAAAGCAAACAAACCCCAAAAGAAGAAAAAAATATTGTGAAAATTTCAGCCACAGTTTCTAGTCACTGCTCTCAGTTCTGGACTCTACCTATTCGGTAAATAATGGCAGTTATAGAATCACAGACCGGTTTGGGTTGGAAAGGACATTAAAGATCATCTAGTTCCAACCCCCCTGCCATGGTCAGGGACACCTCCCACTAGACCTGGTTGCTCAAAGCCCCATAAAGCCTGTCCTTGAGCAGTTTCCCTGGGCAACTTGTTCCAGTGTCTCACCATTCTCATGGTAAAGAATTTCTTCCTGATAACTCATCTAATTATTCCCTCCTTCACTTTAATACCATTACCCCTCATCTTATCGCCACACTCCCTGATAAAGAGTCCCTCCCTATCTTTCCTGTAGCCCCTTTAGATACTGGAAGGGGCTATAAAGTCTCCCTGGAGCCTGTTCTTCTCCAGACTGAACAACCCCAACTCTCTCAGCCTGTCCTCATAGGAGAGATGCTCCAGCCCTCGGATCATCTTTGTGGCCCTGATGTGTCCTAAAGTCCTATCTATGTGTCTTACACCTGGTACGGCCACATCCTAGCCCAGCACCGTGGAGTGCTGTAGGATGCTAGACGCATCTTGATGCCCTGCTGGTACCCACCAGACTCCTGTCAAAGAGGATGTTGTCCCTCATTCACTCACCCAGTCTACGAGCATCTTACATATATAGTAATTTCCACTGTAACAGATAACTAGGAAAAGAAGAATCAGCAACTCAGAAAATCCTAAATTTGATGCAAGATGATAATCTGCCCCTGTCTTGGGCTAGACTTTCCTTGACATAGCCAGACTCCAGACTCTTATCATCTTTCCCTTTTCACAGCCCACTCAAGTCCGACAGATATAATTATGTGCAAATTGTCTGTGATTTTTAAGATGGGCAAGTTTCTGACTATGCAATCATCCTTTGAAGCACAACTGAGCTGCATTTGCATCTAGCATCCCCCAGAGATCTTGTGAGTCAGTGGAAAACACTCACCCTGCATCTTCACAGGCCCTGCCCCATTTATCAATAATTTGTAGCCAGTTACATAGAAGATCCCAGTTTCCCTTGTGCCAATTGGGACAAAACTATTCAAGAAACATTGATCAAATGTAGACGGGATAAAAGAAGTGACTTTGCTTCTTTTACCACTATCCTCTGTACTGTTTAAATTGAAATAACTCAGATTTTCCATCTTACGATTTTTTTTTCCAAGAGAAAGCAGCAAGAGAATCATTGTTTTGGCCTCAAGGCATTCATCAAGCCCTCTCATTTCTTTCTTGAGTTCAGCAGAGTAGCCACTTTATCTGGTGTGTGATTGGATAGATTTTTTTTCTCCCCAGGAAGATACTTCATTTTAGTGTATATGGAAGGTATATTGCACATAGAAACCAGGGGAATAGAGTAGCAAGACACTAAATCTATCTGCTAAAGAACATTTATTCAAAGACAACCACAAGGCTCAATCTAATTGACAATTTCTGCTCGGGGCCCATGACTAAAATACGAAGGCCGCTGCAGGTAAGAACAGGAGAGAACTAGCACCGCCACTGGCAAGAGTTTGCACAATAGCTGTCATGACCAGCAGTTATCACCAATTTGCTTCTAGCACCTAGTATTAATCAAGATGTGATGAAAAAAGGCTTCAACTCAACAGCAGGGCATAGCCCAGGGGAGGAAGGGGTTAGGGAGAGCACACACAGGGGTTTTGTTACAAGTGCCCTCTGGAATCTATGTTGGATATCCCGAATATGCACGTGTGAATTGTTGGGTTTTACAACATATTTTAGGCACATTAACCCATACATTGTCTCCCTTACTGTTTCGTATAAGCTTATCAATTCAATGAGATTATACATAAAGATTTTCTTCCTTTCCTGTCAACTCTGTACATTGGAGAAACAGAAGAGTTAAGAATCCTCTGCTGTTTCTGAAGAGTTCTCTATCAATTAACCCCGACAGATGATAACTATGCTATGCATATGGTGTGACTCGCTGAGTGAAGCATTTTGTGAACCCAGCAGTTGCGACAGCAAGTCAGCAAGTTGTTGTTGGGTTTGGTTTTCTTATTTTCTTTTTTTTTCTTTTTTTTTTTCTTTTTTTTTTTTTTTCCAGGCTGCAATCAGTGGAAAGGAGATGTGGTACAACTGTCACGATAATACAAGAAAATTCAAACACTTCGCGCCTGCACCAATTTCATACAGTAGTGGAAAAAAATAAAGATCCTTGTGTGCAGCACGTTATTTCTCACAGGTGCGTCTCTGAGTGGCAGACTTTGGTGCAAATGCTGGTGGTGGCCCCAGTTTAATAATGTGCCTACCTGGACATCATGCCTGCCAAACTCCTTTTACAGCTGCAGCATAGATACTAAAGACACACTGAGTCCCTTTCTACTTCATGAGTTGAGTCTAACTCATAGATCTTGATGTACCAAACTTGCTTGAAAATGAATAACAGTATATGTATTTACATATTTTTGAAGTAGCAAAAAACTGAGCCTTGAAAATCTGCTCAAGTATTTGCCAGTGTTTGTTGCAGATTTTGAAAGCCACATTGAATTTAGTAGGGCCACTGTTTGCTTGGACACCTCTAAAAAATAATCACTGTAAATCACAGGCACACACAAAAAATAGTGTCATGTAAATTAAATTGTTCTTGTATTTGTGCCTTCATTTGACAGAAAGAAATTACAGGCAGGCATTTGGCCAGCAGTTACAAATCTCTAAAACAGAGACTTGCATAAAGAAAAAAATAACCCAACTAATATTGCACTACAACCACGCTTGTGGTTACAGAGTAACTTCACTTGACCTAAATCAAGAGGTCTTTGTTGATAGACAGACATATTTATATATTTAAAAATCTAACCTAGTCTTAGTTGGGTCAGAGCCAACGTTGTTCTGCTTTTAATGGCAACATTGGTTTGGGAGTTAGGAGTCTCAGTCACCACTGGAATTTGATTACAGATGATCCAATCTCTTTCAACTCCATCAAGTATAAGCATGTGAAGCTGTAACAATTTGTGACTGTCCTTCTTAAGAGATAGTTTGAGAGTTCCCTGTGTACGTCTAGAGACCAACTGTTTCTGCCCAGTGCCTAAACTGTCTTTATAGGATAGATTTTGTTCCTCTGCTTGGGCTAACATAGCTGCTGTATGTCCAAGCTAACCTAAAGGATGAAATTTTGGGGTCTGTTTTGCTCAGATTTATGTTTCAACATTAATTTCCATTAATTTGGGGAAGAAGATAGACTAAGGATGGTAAAGAGATAGGGGCAGGAGGCTTTAACTTTCTAAAGCATCAGCGATGAAGGCTATAAAAAGGACCTGCTGCAGGAGAGGCACCTTTTTTAAATTCCTAGGAGGAATTTAAAAAAATAAGCAATGCTTTATCAGCTTTATGTAGAAAGATATTAAAATAATAACTATACCTGTCAACCTTTATTCCAGGTTCAAGATACAGACCAGGGTTTTATAACTACTTTTCCATGTCTTTCCTGTGCAAAGTTAAGCCACTTAGAATAGTTTTTTTATTTCCTTCACTTTTAGCAAGGGCTCATTTTTTAAGAAGTACAGATACCATATTTATTCAAATTTTTTCTTAAAATGGGTTAGCTGCAAAATGTATACACTAATAATTTGTATCAGAAAGTCTCTTAATCAAAGCACAGAAAGTTTATCACTGCACTCGCTAACAGATGCGACTATCTTCATTCACACAGAGTTTTGAGAGGAAACCAATTATGTCACTGACTTACTCCCTTCTCTGAGGACCCTCTTCCCACAGCTAACAACCCTTGATGGATTATTATGGGAAAGAGAGAGAGGGATAGTTTGTATCCAAGAGTATCAAAGAAAACTAGAAGGTGATTAGGGTAAGGTTTGAGAGTTCAAAGTAAAATATGTTACCTAATACTATATAAAATCATTTATATTCAAAGACCTAATTAGGAATGTGTATAATGAATCTTACCCACTCTTCACAGAGCACCATTTAATTAAAAAATGTTTCAAGCTTATTTGTGCATTTTCAAAGTGGACTGTCATTGAAATGGCACCAACAATCTCTTCCAGAAAATATGTATGATTAAATTGCTGCCTACAGTCTTGCATCCTACTACACGTACCATTTATGGCATTACTGCAATTCTACCTCATCTTCAAGCCTGTATATCATATGCATGCATATGTATGTATGATCTGTTAAAATCCAAGCCCAAGAAATTGTTTTGGTCTTTGGAAAGTGCTACATACCACCACCTTACGGAGTTCCCCTATATATCTATATATATGTATAGTCTTGAATAGCTGTTAATGTTTCAGCAGACCATTTATGGCAGTGCAAGAGTTTTTTAGGAATCAAAGACATTCAGTTTTACCTTACCTGATCACCTCACATACTACATTTATGCTACATTCACAAGGAATCAACATCCCCATTTTGGGAAGGCCGGGTGAGACAAGCCGGGTGGACTGCACCACTGCTTGTAGTTACCTGTCTTTGGCATCACCGACCAAGGTCTCCAGGCACCCCAACATTCACCTCTACCCATTTTCTTCATCTCCAGGACTTGCTTCGCTTCCCAGAAGTGATCACTTTCCTCCACTTGTGATCTTTATCTTACTTCTAAACCTTCTTTTTCTCCTCCTCTCTAAGACCGCCTCTTTCTAGGAAATCTTTTCAGCCTCCACTTTTTTCTGGATGTCCAAACTTCCCGTTTACCAATCAAAATATTCTATTTGCAGAAGGACAACAAGTGATCAGCCTGATATTTGATTCACTAGTGTTATTTCTTTATTAATTGGAAGACTTGGCACATGTCACTTTTGATTAGTCCACATGTTCACAAGATTTCCAGCCAGCCTGTTACTAGTTGCAGAGGTTTTTAGGCTTCTATGCTCAACAGTTCAAAAGTTCAAATACGGACATTCACCCTCCACATCCTAATTATCTGCCTTATGTTAGCATTCATAATTTTCTGTTTTGTTTTGGGCTTCTTTTGCTTGTAACTGTCATTGAACATTGATTAACTCATCTCTTGAAAGTGCTTTTCTGCACAGTCACATGGTCTGAAGCAGAAGAATGATAAAAATTCTGTTTTGTATATGAATATGACACTTGTTTACTGATTATGTGTATAATGATAAGATTGTTGTTCTCTGCTATTTATATTAAAAGGTGTAAGGCAGGCACTAATCTACTGATTTATGAGTATCAGCACTATGCATTAGCTCTCCCTCGCCCAGATAACCTGTTGAGTTGCTGCTACATTTCATATGAATCCCCACAAGGCAGCAAGCATAACTCATAAGCTAGATACATCCCTCCCCCCCCAAATACCAATCACATTTAATCATGCCCACAAATATTAGCTTTAGCCTTATGTAAGCCTCAAATGAGCACACAAATCTTACTATCACTATTTGAAGTCTAAAACACTGGCAAGATTCCCAAGTAAACCACTGTGATTTTGGAGAACACTAGGAAATTCAAGCAAAGCAGTAAAACTCAGCCTGCCCCAAACAAGCAAATACGCTTCTTTGCCAAACAAAAGTTCATAGGAAAGTTAAACACAGTATTAGGAACAACTGAGATTCACAGAGAAGAAATGGTAAGAGAGGTTCAGAAGCCTAACAAAAGTGTACCTTTCCAAGCTGGAGGTCTGCTTCAAATATTTGATATACCAGTATGGAATCCAATCATCAGCACCCTTTGAAGTCAAGAACAGTTAAAGGTGGCCAGTAACTCCAATGAGATGCCTTAACAAGAACCGGCTTAAATATTTCTCAACCAATGTCTTAATTTTAAACTGTGCAGATCAGGAAAACCCGCGGCCCCAGTGCTTGGGCTAGTCTGAGGATACAGGCAAAAGGCCAGACTCACTTAGGAGCTCAAATTCCAAAAAATGAGAGCATAAAAGATTTCTGAAGCACTAGCCATCACTTTTCCTGTCTGAGCCAGTGCCAGTGAACAAGAGGATCATTTGAAAACTTGGCTATAGGCCTCTCATTTTCATTTTGTTTCTTTTAAACAAATAGTTGAGCTTAACAATCTCCAGGACAAACACAGCTAAACAAAAAAAGATCTCCACCCAGCACTCGCCAATTGTTAAACCTTTGGTTTGGCGTAGAGTAGCCTTTGATAAATAAAAACATAAATACATTGCCTTCATATGTAACCTGGGGATGTACGGCTAGGATTGACTAGTGCTGGTATGAACTCTTAAAAATAATAGTTCTTTAAAACAGCAAACCATAAGCATGAGAATATAGAAGAAATGCAGTTAAACTATTTAAAATTACTTAAAACCTTTCCCTCAAGCACATTGTCAGAAACCTTCACAAGCTGATGTCTTTTGTGGTTGTTGGCCAGGAGTTTTACTTATTTTCTACAGGATGCATCTAAAAGAACCATGAAAATTTGCCCCAGGAACAGGACTGATGCTTCCATTTGGAGTCAAGAAACATTTGTAGTACAAGCAGTGCAGACTCAAGGCGAAATATCATAGCTGAAGCAGAAGTGAACATTTGGTCGGAAGTTTACACAGAATTTAGAAGAGTAATTTCTGTTACCTTGTGAGGTCAGAAATCTTTGTGTTTCAGAAATCCATCGACCGACAACCACAAAAAAAGTGTAGGTCGCAAAGCAAGTCCAAAGATTATGCAACAATCTTAGAGAAAAGAAACCCCCTCCATATGGTTTTATGGTTTTTAAAAAAATAAACTAGGAAATTTGTGCATTTTTACCTTCTGACTGAACAAAAGTTATTGACCTTCAAAGTCGTTCTGTACATGTGAGCATCTATACCTGTGCATTTCTAGACTAGAAATTCTCATTCATATATTCATGTTTCCCAGAGCCAAGGAAATTTGTAACTATGACAACTGGTATCACTGGAGTCATTATCTTTCATCCTAAAGATTCCCCAACACCATGATGGTGGGCAAGGCAACACCATATTTCTCTGTGATACAATTATAATGAAGGACCTTAGGTCATCGCTCCTATTTTCCCTCCCCTAACATTGACATCACTGCAGAAAAAATTAAAGCTTATGGTTTACATTGCTGCTCTTTCAAAGAAAAAAAAAATAAAAAAATTTGAAGATTTGAAGGGTATGAGGGGAGAGGAAACACCAGAATTTCTCACAACCTTACCAACCATGTTTTTATAAAAATTTGAGTCTCTTTGAAGACAAGAGTCATGTTTTTTTCTGCAAGGGGGAAAGAAGGAATGTTCAAAATCATCTTTTTACAGAGAAAGAACATAAAGCTGCAAGTAGCAGGAGTTTATTTGGATGATTAAGATAAGGATCATTCCTGCAATTTGATTCAGTTCTCCACAAGCTTAAGAACCACTCAAAGGTTCAGTGCAGGTTTTGATGCTCATGTAACCAAAACCCTCAAATTTGACATTTACATACCTAAGTTGACTATTGCTGATTTCAAAATAAAGTGAACACCAGAGTCCCTTCCCACCCTCTTTAGGAAGCAGATGTGTATGTACAGTCACATACAAATGTTAGCTTAATCCCTCCCATGTTTCTTGAACTTCTTGCCCACTTTCTGAGATGGCTGGCAAAGAGGTGGTAATCTCAAAAATACTAAATTGTCTTAAGCCTCC
>VZTM01000554.1:0-27008 GCA_013400555.1 Jacana jacana | reverse complement strand
ATTTTTGCGTATCCAGAGGTGTTTGAGTGTAATTAGTAATCATGGAGGTTTTTTCTGGGTGTAATTACTGAGCAGTTCACTGATTTAGCCCCAGACAGAGGGAGTCATCCAGTTAGCACATGTACAACACATATTCCTTCCTCTGAGAAATTCTGTCAATCTGTGTAACTTATTCTCTCTGGACTGTAATATAGCAGAACCTAATTTTCTAATACCTTTTCTACTCTTCTAGGGTACTAGTCTGCTTTTTTCCTCCATTTACATCAACTTTGTATACCTCAGGGGAATGCTCTTTGTTTTCCACCAGAATTGTAAAAATAATTCTAAATCTAAGTCCTGAACTTTTAATCACTTACTGTACCAAATTATTAAAATATGTGTAATCTTTTGTTCTTTCTTATGCTAGAGTGGTCAAGAACACTTAAAAGACAGTGACATACAGGGTATTCAGAAAGAAAATCAGTGTATACATTCTACAATAAGACAAGACTGTAATTGTGGACATGAAGAAGAAACTGAAGTAAAAAATATAATGGACAACTCTTCAAGCATTGAGGAATTACAAACAGAACAAAGTAATAACATCACACGAATAATAGAGATAAGTAGTGTTGTTGAAGAAAGGATAAATGCTTATGGATACAGTATATGACAAGAGAATGCTTGAATCCTGAATTAAATGTTTTTGTACTAATACCAGTAAAATTCTTGGTGTCAGTACTGCTAATCTATGCTAAATGAAGAAAGCTCTGAATGAAAGCACAGTACTTAGTGGCTGCCCTGGGACAATAAGTAAGAGCCGTGTGCTGTAGCTCCTCAAGCTGTTGCAGTTCTCTTCTGCAGGCCAGTTCAAGAAGCGAACGGGGGTTAGTAAGAACTATAATGCCTATCAGAGGGTTTGGAAGCAAAACCAAGCACTGTCCCTTTTCCAATAAAACAATGAAAAAAGGCAGAAAGAGAGTGATTGCAGTGCACAGGACGATGAAAGTTTGTTCATGTGAATAACTGTAATGCTTTCCTATACGAAGCACCTTTTAACTCCAGTATGTAATATTTTTAAGCCACCTAAAGGACATGCACTTACTCTCTGATGCTCAGTCTCTAAAATGTAGCAAAGATAAGTGGAAATGTAAGAGCTTATTAACTACAAAGTGACTGCTTTAAAGGATCAGTGCTCACAGCCTTTGAGTGTATCTTTCAGAAAGCACCTTTCTGATATTGAAATGCTTGTTCATAGCATTCCTTTTGGTATGAATATATTCCCTTAAACAGTTTTGTTTCATGGCTACAAATGCCACTTTCAAAAATAAAGACAGATACAGTTTCAGCAGTAACCAGTGGCTTAAATTTTATGTAGACACACAATGGTTGATTAAGTACGTGTTGTAATTTCATAATGAGGATGCTTTTCAATAATAAGCCTGACAGATATCCGTTTGGAAATATTTCACTTATAAGCTATATCTGAAATCTATAATTATTTTGCAAGTTACCATAATACAACACTTCTCTTAAGTAATTTTTTTATAGACTTGGGTGTGTAATATAAGAAAAATCAGTATTGATACTAATCTTGAGTCTGTCTCTTTGGGAATTTAAAACTGTAAAAGTAAAGCATTGCTTAACCTCTGGGTTATCTATCACTAACTAGAGAATACACTTACTCTAACAGATTTACAAGTTCTTGAAAACAGTTTTAAGGGTGAAGTTAATGTTGCTAACCCTTATGAAGAAAAGCAAAGGGAGGCTTCTCCCAGGAATACCCTCTGCACAGATACTTACTTAATTACCCAAGGACAGATCTCAGAAATAGCTGTCACTGAGTGCAAAGAAGCAGAAAACCTAGGAAGAATCTTACTGGAGAAAGAAAATGCAAATTTAGAACCAAAGCCACAGGACAGTAGTGAGCCATTAGCAGCATGCCACACACAAAAAAGAAAGGTCTTTTTAGACAGTACTGACACAGTAGGTGTCTGCAAGAAAAAGTCAAGTGACGAGATCAACTCCGGCAAGCAAGAGTTGTATAATACTACAGATGAACTGATTTGCACTAAGGCAGATAAAAAAACAAATACCACACAACTCAACAGAAATGTCCTTACATCTGAAGCGCCCAAGTGTGAAGCAGTTCTTTGCACTGAGAAGAATGCTGTGTGTGAGACAAGTGCAGATAATCATCAAGCTAAGGAATTAAGTTTTGGCTTTCTATCTTATACTGAAGAAAATTCTCAACCAGCGTACCAAAACCGTAGTTTGCTGGACACTGACAGTTATGTAGGTAATGGATTGTATAAAACAGAACGAAATTTGTTAAATCTCAGTGGTTTACATAGAGATAAACCTCATTTTAAACAGACATATATAGATGCTGAAGACAATGACAGTGCTGGAATCATAAAGAGAGATGGTGCACTGAGGAGTACTGGTGTTCCAGCAACTGATGCTCAAAATCTACCAGCTGTTCATTGTGATAATGCAAGCAGTGATGATGCCACAAAAGAATGCAGTGATAATATGTCTCTTTTAGCTACTTCCAATTTATGCCCCCCCAAAAGAGAAAGAGGAGGAAATGTGTATGACCTGCAGAGCAGACAAACTGAACAAGACAGCGCTGAACAAATGGGGGGTGATACAACTATGTGTACTTTGAACGCTGACAACATATCTGCAGTAAAGGCTGACAGTCTTGAAATAATTGCTCATAAAAAGATCCCAACAGAAAGAATTAGTACAGATAAATTAATTCCATGTAAAAAAGTTAATGATGATATTCAGATACATGCCACCAAAAATGGACATTCCCTGGAGATCAATAATTCAACAAATAACGCAGTGTTAAAAGAGAAAAAAGACTCACCGAATTTTACAGTTCCAGGAAGGAAGTTTGCTGAGGATGACCTGAAAGAATCATGCTCTTTACCCATGAGAACGTCTGGAAATTTAGTAAACATAAGTGGAAGGTCATCTTTTGATCTTTCAACTTCAGATAAAAAAGCTGAGAAAACTCCAGTATACTTAAATTTTTTAGACCTCAGTTTTTGTTCAAGGGTAAATCAAATGAGAGGTCAAGATCAACGGCCTTCAGCTTCCAAGGAACCTTCCCTTTTGAAAGAGAAACTACCATCCTTAGTGGAAAACACAAAGGTTATTTCAAAAGCACAGTGTCAGAAACTCAGTGAAAATATTTACAGAAGAGAAACAGGACTAGGTAAGAAAAATAAGCATTTATATTTTGAAGCCTGTACTAAATATACTTAGAAAAATTACCAAAATGTGAACATTGTGCATCTAAGTTTAGTGTAGCATTAGAGAAATGTAAACCTTCTGACATTTTAGTTATCTGGTTAAAAAAAAAAAAAAAAAAAAAAGGAAAANTTATTTGGTTAAAAAAAAAAAAAAAAAAAAAAAGGTGAACTTCCTCTTAATTTATAGTATAAATGCAACTAAACAGCTTCTGTTTGCTCAATCATCTAAGTAATTGAAGAGAATTGAGAAGAGAAGACTGAGGGGAAACCTGATCGACACCTATAAATACTTAGAGGATGGGTGTCAAGAAGAAGGGGCCAGTCTTTTTTCAGTGTTGCCCAGTGACAGGACAAGAGGAAATGGGCACAAACTTGAGCATAAGTTCCATCTAAACATCAGGAGAAACTTCTTCACTTTGAGGGTGGCAGAGCACTGGAACAGGCTGCCCAGAGAGGGGGTGGAGTCTCCATCTCTGGAGACATTCAAAACCTGCCTGGACATGTTCCTGTGCAACCTGCTCTAGGTGGACCTGCTTTGGCAGGGGGGTTGAACTAGATGATCTCCAGAGGTCTCTTCCAACCCCATATCTTCTGTGATTCTGTAAATAAACTTTTTGTCATATTTCCCTTTGTGAAAGGAAAGCAGTGCAATGACAAACTGATTTTTACAGGCATTTCTGACCCTGATGTAGAACATACTCAATGAGGACTCTGCATTTATGTGGAAAGCACTGAGCAGCTTTTGGAAATCATTCAGTGCCTTTGTTTTGCAGAAAAGCTCAGGCAGTTTTCCAACCAGCTTCTTTGAACGGGGCTTAAAGAAATTTTACTTTTTTATTGTACATTTTGAATTCAGATAGGCAATTAACACCATCTGAATGTGTGAAAGGAGAATTTTACATTCTGTGAAGCTCTGGAAAACACACCAAAGTGTTAAGATTGCTCAAGGAGCTTTTTTGTTATCTATTGTTGGCAATTGATGATGATTTGCTGAGCGATATTTTGCATATGCAAAACAGTAAATTTGAACTTTATTCCACATGTTTCTAAAATCCACTGATATGTGGAAAAATGTACTTTAGATTTGTTTTGCAATAAAATTAGCTTCTAGGTTATCCCTGTGCTTATCTAAAAATGCCATTTTTAAACTCAATCTTTTACTGAAGTAATATAGTATCATCTGCATTTCCACAGTAAATTGACTTAGGTTCATTTACAGCTATTTCTCTACTTCAGCACCTGAACGTAGTAAAATATGAATGGTGCCTTTCTTTCTCAAAATAAAGCTTGCATGTGAATTCTATTCTTAATGCATGTTGCAAGCTTAAAAGTAGATGATCTCTTGGTCTCTGGAAGAAATGAAAGCCCCTGCATTTGAAGGAAAATGGAGCTTTGGGTGTTTTGAACTTTTTCAAAAAGCTACAGCCACGATAGGGGGTGTTAGTGTCAATTTGACGATAAGTTGATGTAGCGTTTTGGGCTTTGCCCCTTGGACATACAAAGAGCAGAATGGAGTCCCATCCCTTAGTGTTGTGGCCAGTGGCAGTGAGGCAGAAAAGCAGCAGTCTGGTTTCTGTATATTGTTCTGGAGTTACAAATTTAGATCTATAGGTGATTTTGTTTCTGTAGTTGGTCTCTTGTGTATGTATATTTGTTTACAGATGCACAATTTTTTCAAGTTTAGTTTCAGAAAGGTCTTTGTCCCTAAATAGCAGTGGTAGCAAGGAAGCAGAACCCAAAATTCTTTTAATAATGTGAAGGTTTATACCTGTTTCAAGAAAATGAATGCATAGTTATGTCATGTCCTGCATGTACCTTTTCTGTAAGAACAGACATCACTATCTGAAATTCTTCCATCTGTTCCTCTTCCTTTTCTTGTTAGAAACCTTTCTGTATGCTAAGTACTGTAATTCCAGGAAGTGATTCTGAGAGGTTCATCCAAAGGAGTTGGTAGGGGTTTTAATATAACTTGAATTCCTCAAGTAAGTTGCCTAGTGACCGGTACAGTCACTGGACCTCTGGAATTCTAGCAAAACTTCACAGTGAAGATCTTGGTCTGGGTCCCAGATAAGCCTCTCACTCTCACCATACTGCCTAATTTAGATAGGTCCCTACTTCAACTTGCTGACTTCTTGGAATCCTGCACTTCTTTTGGAGAGTAGAGAACCTTACTGTCAGTGCACCCGAGAGTTATTCATTGTGGTACTCAGCACTGTAACTTCTAAGATTTATTGCACTTGGGTTTTGTTTTCTTTTCAGATACTGTCCCAAATGGCAAACCTGGAGTGAAATCCAGGATGTCCCTAAATGTTTAATTATTTTTTTTAACTTCCTGAAGTGCAAACAGTTCAGCCACATGGGAGACCTAGAGGCCAAGAGCATTGGTGAACTAGTTTAGTGAGTCTGTTGGGGGAATTCCTTTTACTGCCTGACCACATGCAATTTACTGTTCATACACTTCTAGTTCCCAAAGAGCAGCTTCTCCACATTACTATATACAGGAATGAACTGGGAACAAGAAAGATCTTCCTGGTAACCTCTTGAAAAAGAAAACAAACACAAACTCATAATCTGTTACATAACCATGAGGTAACGTGTATTTTCATAGGAAAATAAATATTTTACTGTTGCAGCAGTGGTTGACAGACATCTATGTAGTGACAGAGCAGCTACCCTTTGCATTTGGAGTAATTGTGACCTACACTTATGTTCTGATCTTGCAAGGAACCTGATACTGGGTTCAACAGACTCTATTAGCAGTGCATAAAGTCACTGCAGGATTGGAGCCTCATACTCTGCTATGATTAATCGACTTATTTGACTTTTCTACCTTTGGAAGATAGCTATTTCCTGAAATATTTGCTATAGCCATTTGCAGACTCCTTATTTAAAAGACGTCCTTTGTTTGTCTAAAAACCTTTGTATTTAGAATGTCTTTTTTTTTATTACAAGTTACCCTGGAATATGATGTCAGGATGGCAGTAACTATCTAATTTAGTGGTTGAGACACCATCCCTGGAAGTATTTAAAAGAGGTTGACGTGGTGCTCAGGGATGTGGCTTGATGGTTTTTTTGTCAGAGTAAGGTTGATGGTTGGACTAGATGATCTTAAAGGTCCCTTCCAACCTAGAGCATTCTATGATTCTATGACTATTAGAAGGTGAGTCTTAAAGTAATACTGGTTGAAAAAAGTACATTAAGTTAAAATATTCAGAATACGTATATTTTCTATAAACCACAATTTTGTCATGAACTTAATATGTGAAAATTTTATAAAAAATTATTAATCAGAGTAGAAACACCTCATCTTCAGAGGCAAAATAGATGCTGAAGTATGTGAAAGAAAAGATTAAGAGGGAAAAGCCTACAACATTGTCAGTGGTTTAAAACAAAAGCTATTTGATTTTTTGTAAGATAGAGGTAAACCAGAAGTTTAGTCACTTTACAATTAGTGTCTAGAGACTGAATTGCAGTTGTTACCATTTCCTTTTCGTCAATCAGGTTCTACCAGTTTTAACAGAGCTGCCGACACTTTGAATACTGTTAGTATCCACCAAGACCCCCAGGGAGACCCTGGTGAAGAGAGGAATGCTAGAGAAAAGACTTTTTATGATTCTTCTTTTCCCACAGAACTTGTAAGTCAATTAAAAATATTGCGAACCAGACCTCAGTGAGCTAATTCCACAGCTATTTGTTCAACTGTACGCAGCTGGATACTTTAAGACTGAGTCAATCTCCAAAATAATATCGAAAGGGCAACAAGGCACCATTTTTCACAATTAAGGTTGATAGAAAGCAGCAGGAAAAAGTCACAGCATATGAATCAAACAGATGCTAACCAGTCTGTTTAGGAAGGGAGGAAAAGGGTACTTCATTGTGTACTCTAATAAAAATCATCACCTTCAGTACAAGTAGGAGTTTAAAAAAAAAAAAAGAAAGGAAAAAAAAAAGTAATCTGTAAAAGTATTAAAACTTTGTTTCCTTTATTACTTGATAGGGATGTTACTTAAAAGAATCTGTGAAAAACTAAAAAAATCAACATACCTGTGAATTAGAGCTCATCCGCTTATTCTGTGCTGCAGTTACGTGATGCCATTATTATCAGTGTTATTTAGTAGGATGACATTACACAGACATTGGTAAAAGCAGAGAATTAAAAAGAAACCTATTGTTCCCTGTAAGATAACTTCATTCAGGAAGACACCAGCACTGGCTTATACTGCATTTTTAAGTGTTAGGCTGTGGAGCTTGAACAGCTGTAACTGCTGTATTAAGACTTGACCTAATGCTAAACATATTATTCAAAAGTGATATAATAATTTACAACTGCAGTTGACCTTCCTTTCTTAGAAGAGCTTCGAGAGGTATTTCTCAGGTAGTTATGGCTGTCTTTGGATGAGTTTGAGGTCAGGGTGTATAGTATTTTCAAGTGTCAAAGTTGGCTGACTTCAGCAGACTTAATCAGCTCTCAATAACATTAGCATTCGCATTCTCTGAAATTCGAAAGACCAATATTTTAAATTATTCAGCTTTCCTAACAAGACTCTGCTTGGCAATGACAGTGAGGTGGATTTTTCACCATAGTGGTGGTATTTACTGTGCCTCTTGCTTTTTCTCATTGAGATGGGGCCAGGAATTGATCAGTTAGAGCCCATTTCCCACTCTGCCTTGCTTGCTGTCCCTTGCTCTCCTTTCTCTGCTCAGAATTTTTGGAAAGGACTGAACTAAAATACCTCATCTACAGCTAATACAAAGCTGTATTTCAGCTGATTGTGGTTATACCTGCTTTGTCATTTCCACAGCAAAGCTCCTAAATAAAAGCTGAGATGGGCAAGAGCGGAGTGCCTTGCTCTGGTTTGACCTTAGGTTATTTTCCAAACACCGAATCTATGAAATCTCAGCCTGGGATATTGCAGACCACACGCTCCCTTCTGGGTTGCTGTCATTCTAATTTGTCATTTTTATGACCGATATGGAAAAGCTGTTGGGAGATCAAAAATAGGCTCTGCAGGTTTTTGGTTTTGCTGCTCAGTTTATTTGTTTTGACTAACATGTATGATTATAACTAAAGCTGACTTAAGCCTTTTGCAATTTGGGTAATCTCATTCACCTGAAGTACAATAAAAAGTAATAAAAATTAGAGAGATGCTACAGCTGCATTTACAATTCTAGTAAAATTTCTAGTAAATTTCTACAATTTCTAGTAAAAATACAAACAAAACAAAAGAATTGTTTTAAGCATTAAACTATATATGCCTGAGTACCGAGGCAAGGAGGAATAAGCATCCTCAGCTCAGTTTAACCACAAGTAACCGCAGTCGGAGTATTCAGTGACGAATGATGGTACATGTGTCCTGCTGGCTGCTGCATTACTCAGTGCTGGCAGCGAGATGCTCTGTATTTTATTGTGAAAATGCTGAGGCCTTTTAGTTTAACAGCTGAGGTTGTTTTTTTAAAGCTTTATTCTAAACCCACAGTCACAGATCTGTGCTAAAATGCTATAGATATACACATAATACCTACCTGCAGTTACTTTGCTGAAGAGGTCTAAATGCCTGTTACCTTCAGCAAAATCCAAGTAATGTGGCATGGCTTTATTGCACTGGAAAATTTCACTTCCACACAGGGAGGACCTAAATGAGTTTTCTCTTGGATTATTACTACAGGACAGATGCCGCCCCACACGTGATTGCATGGATTTTGACTAGTGGCTTGTAATGAAGTATGATCTGTTTCTTTCTGAGGCCTTGGGAGAAAGCATGGGAGGGTGTACATACACAGCCACTAAAATCAACAACTTGAAAATTTTATTGCTCAAATGAAGAAGTTACTTCCTCATTGAAATGGGATTAGGCATTATCAGTTATCTACAGCTGCATGGCAGTAACGTTTACAGATACAATAGGTTAAGTCAACAATTTGCATGAAGTTTATTGTTCATATTTCCAACTTCAAGAGGTGCTTGTGCCTTGGGAAAGGAAAGTTTTCTAATTAGCAGCTCATCTAGTCATATGCCATCCTCACTGCAGGTCTTCCTTCTTTAAATTTGTATTCGTTTATAAACAAAATTCATGTGCTAAAATAAAGGCAGGTCTGAGAAACATTTTTGTGGCTTACAGTTGGCTGGGGCAGAGGTGCCTAATAATAAAAAATAATAGAGTAGAGGAGAAAGGCCTCATCTTGTGATCCCTGTAAGAAAAGTACCCTAGCACACCCGCCTGGTGACAGCTCCCCATCTCTGTGGAAGACGGCTGCACTGTGCACCTGTGCTTGGGCAGGGGCTGCTGCTGCACACCAGCCTCCCCGAGAGCCACACAGTGGTCAACTACCAACAAAGAACTCATTATTCAAGCAAATAACTGTTACCCTACTGTCTTCCCATATGTGTTTGATGTGGTTAGATGGGAAGCATCTATCAAAGAATAATTATTCAAAGAACAGAAAGATTTTTGAACATATAAAAATCCGACCTGTTACAGATTTGTATTAGTTAATGATGTTTGCTTTCCAGTCTCTACAGTGAAGCAGAGAGGGAGTTAACGCTATAAACCTCATAATTTGGGGTTTTGTTAATCAAGTGCTTCCATAGCAATAGAAATGTCAATTGCAACATTAAACTGTTTAATTAAACTGTCTATTTATTTTGCTAATTTGCATTCTAGTACAAGGTTGTATTTATTTTTTTCCTCCCCAATGATACTCTTCTCTACAAAGTCTTGTGTTAAGGTTTGGATTGTGAACGTGTATTTGTTCTATCAGCGAAGCTGAAGCACGCACTTCAGAAGAGACATTTTTTTTCCAATTGATTTATCTTTCTGTTGATATTTCCTTGCATGCTTAATGCTCAGAAAAATCCAACAATTTGAACCTTTGTACCTGAGTTTCACTGGATTATCAACGGCTAAATTTGTATTCCATCAGGTGAAAGAAGGATTTCCTGCTTTACAGCAGGAGCAGAAGTCTCCTCATAAGACTGTAACTCCAGCAAGAAGTGAAAAAGCACTCAGAGATGAGGACAGTTGTTCTAGTTGTAATTCCATTATCCAAAATCAAGTAGAAGAAATTGAGAAATTCCTGAATTTGGAGAGAATTCATTCAGCCAGAAAAAGAAAACTTGAAGATGGCCAGTGAAGACCAGTGGCAGAAGATATCTTCTAGGCACAGATAAATCACTTGCGTAAACCAGATTAGCAGAGGTATTCCTATAGAATATGGTATATATGCACTGTGCTTTCATGTTTAATACAGCATATAGACCTTTTTATGTTTCAAAATGGATAAAATCCTACTAAAAATGTTACTACTCTGTTTCTGTGCAATCAAATCCATGTTGTTATGGGTTTTCTTTAAAGTTAAAAAGTCCACAAGTATAATTTTACTGAATGGCAATTAAAACATCAATGTTTACTTTAGAGTACCCTTCTCCTTCTTCTCAGAAGTTTTGGCTGAAATACTTCAATTTGGTTTCTCTCAGACTGCTCACTCAGTTTTCAAGCAAGATCAGCTGCAACTGTTTCAAAATAAAAATGTTTCTACAAACATTTACAGGTAACAGTAGTTCCAAGTGGCAGAAGAACAGGAAAATCTTCCAGTTACCTTTGTAACTGGAAGTAACTTTAAAAAGTTTACTTTAAAACTTTAAAAAAAAAAACTTTAAAAAACTTTAAAAAACAAAACTTTAAAAAGTTACTGCCAACTTTTTAAAGACACCTGTTGTAGTTTTGTATCAATAAAGTCTCTTTCAACACTAAAGCATCAGGTATGATTTACAGAGACAAGGCGGCAGATTTTGCTTCATGAAACTTCACTTCTAATTAGTTGACATCTTTCCCCCTTTGGGTAAAAGGGAAATTTTCTCTTTACAATTACTTGCAGTATCATTTTTCTGATCTCCCTACCTTCCTCCCCTCCCCTCTTGCATGAGGCCCATTTGTACAAGTGAACAGGAACAGACGCAGCACACCCAATACTGCTACTGCTTGTTGTTGCTGGTTATGTAAGAAAATCAACAGAAGATATTTTTCCATGTTAGTTTTATTGCTTCTTTTTTTTGTGTGTTGCAGTTTTGAATATTTAGCTTCTTTCAACCAATTGCATACATTTTGGAAATGATCACAAATTATCAAAGTTTTGAATAAATTTCCTCTATAGTGACTGTACTAGATCAAAAAAAAATATATATATTTAGGTGTCTGAGAGACTGAGAAGACTGTTTTTCACTTGATTCAAATTTTGTTTCCAGGTGTTTAGAGTGTCGTAGAGTTGCTGCCACTGTTGCTTTCCAAAAGTCCGATGTGTGCTGTGACTAGACAAGTAAAACAAAATTGGGAGATGATTACTATATGTCATGCTCACCTAATAATTCTTTGATAGCACTACTTTACTCTCACAAGTGCATAGGAAATTTTTTATTTCCCCTATATGAAGGGCTGCACTTTACCCATTAGAGAATCCTGTAGCCTTCCCAAATATTTAAAGCACCACCAGTCATTAGTATTCCTGTCACTATTAGGTCATTAAATGAAATGTGCTGGAAAATAGGACTCTTTCATTAAATAAGCTAATCACATTCAGTGTGAGCTTTAATAAAATTATGATAAACAGCAACTATTTAACTACCAGCAACCGATAGGAACAATACCTTGCTTCTAGGTAAAATACTCTACAAATGTAAGTGGAATAATTAGAACACTACGTTCTCCAAAATGCCACGAAGAATTAAGTCTTACCTGACGACTACTTTCCTCTGTGTCTGATCTATTTTGCAATACACCATCTTTGTCTTTACAGCTGCAAAAAAAACAATGCTGTTTTGAGCAATGTTTTCAAGTAGTGCAAAGGTATTAAAATGCAGGCAAACTACTCAAAATTAGATCAACACAAACATGAAAACACAGTAGTTCACTTAATATTCTTTTGCTGTTGGTTTTAAAAGTTGTTGTGGTTTGGGCTGAACTGGCCACTCAAACCAGGAGAAGAGTCTGGTAGGCAGAAAAGCAAAATGATGAAACAAGATGAAGGTCGTGCCTGAATCCTGTTGTTTGGTGCCAATCTATCTATCTAGCAATACCCTGTGCCGTTTTTATGAACTTCTCTCCCCTAGAAACATCCTGGTTTAATGGCAGCAAACAAAACCAGACGAGAAATTAAACCTGAAAACAACTTATTAGATCTATAAAGAATTACATGAAATGCCATTCCTGTCACTGAGAAGACACTGTTGAAAAGACAAGAGTCAGGCATGCCTTCAAGCATGAAGTTTTGCAGATACATCTTGTTACAAACACAGAAATGACAAGTATTTTTCTGAATATTTCATGTTAACATAGAAGACTGTAAGGGGTACGGTTCATTTGCACTGTGTAAACGATGGGGCTGCGGTTCTTACCGTCAATAACAAACGCTTCTACATCATCAGCTCCAATCTGAAGTTCCTGCTGCATCGTGTCAAATGAGATTTCTTTATTCTCTACCGCCATTCCCATGAAAGTAAGTAGCCTCATTTTTGCCATATTGTGTTCATGCAACAAGCCTGTAGAAAAGCGTTCATAGTTTATGGATAATAATTATAGGTCATTATAGTAAAAATAACATGAAAAATAAATTATACGCTTCCAATAATTCAAAATCCGTTTCGTGTCAAGAAACTATTGCACCTGTCCTTATAAAGATTTTCAGAGGTTAAACAGTGATTCCTGCATCTTCCTCGGGACTTTGCTGAAATAGCTAGTTTACTTGTGAATTCATCAAGACCCAGTTGTTGACAGTAAAAGGTAATAAATATCTACAAAAGTCAAGCAGAGAGATTTTTTTAAAACAGTAAAAACGTCACCTTAACAGAATTTTAGGTGGTGTAAGTGCGTTTTTCAGTTGCATCATCTGGAAGAACAGACAAAACAACCAATAGAGAATACATGGCTGGTCATGCCAAAACCTTCCAGCCTCAACACTCATTCTCATGTACTTGCTTGGATTGGTTTAGCAACATAACATTTTTATGCCAGAAGAATCTGGTTTTGGCACCAAATTAACTGTTTATACCAGGGGGGGTGGGGAGGAAGCATGTATGTTTACAGCATCTAGCGCTGCAAAAAAAGCAGTGCTCTTCAAGAACGGAGGAAGAGATATTAAAAGTTAGGTTAGATCTTTCACATGACTGAGCAGCAACACGAGGAACGGAGCCGAGGGCTTGTACACCTAAATCAGAGACCTTTTTCCTGAAAAAAGTCTAGGTCAAAGCTAAGCTGTTCAGATGAACCAAGGCATTTCTTAGTGGGTTTCTGTGAGGTGCCAACTAAGATCTAGGGGAAGGTTCTTTAAAATTCCTGTCAATCATTTGGTTTGGGATTGACATTATAAACACTCCCATTGCTTCAGTAAATATTTGAGTTTGGAATTTATAACACCCGTACACTAATAGGAAAGCACATTAGTGCAGGACATCATGTTGTGTTAATTAGCTGTAATTATGATGCAGGTTCCCTATTTGGCACTGATTCAACAAAAATGCGATCACCATAATTCATACGAACGAGGAGCACCAGCAACTATACCTAACTGGGCTTAATGGAACTCTACAAGCATCTAAAAATCAATTAGCGCACATTAACCCTAATTAACAAATGCAAATGAGATGCTGATTAACTTTCCGAAAAAGACTGCTGATAATACCAGATTAAATGTGGACATGTTAGGGCGATTCAGTTGACACAGATAATGCTACTGCTGGCCTAAATTGTCAGCATTAATAAACCAACAAATTGTAGCAAACCGATGCCACCTGTAGGAGCCCTGACCGCTCAGCTCCCAGAGGCCACTTGGAATCGGTCCTGACCCAGGAAGGGCCAGCGCCAAAGCCGATGCTCTACTGGCACTGAAACCCTACTATTAATATCCTTTATTTTAAAGCCAAATATCACAGCAAGTTATTAAAAATAAAAACATTTTAAAAATATCTTTAAAGCAGGGTTAAAAATCTATTTATTTTGGGGAACATATCATAGCTGCTCTGAAGAATTTTTGAATGCCTCATCTAATAACCGTGCTGTTTCCTATAGCAAACCGCCTGGGGTTTCCAGGCACGGCTGAAACACTCAGACCAACTTCCTAGCACCCCGGTCTGCGCCGCCTCAGAACCCACTGCTCAAGGACATTCACAATTTCCTGAAGACACCGCAAAACAGGTGAGAAATAGCTGGAAGTAAGTGTATATCCACAGAGGTAAACACAGATACAGGGAGGGAAAGCAAAGGAAGTCATGACTATTGTCTCTTATATGATTAAAATTACATATATGTGTAAATAATCTTCCATAAATTTATTCAAATGTTAACAGCATTTTCAGCAAATACATCTTTGGACAAATACCTAACAGATAATCCACTTCAAGACATTAAGAAACAAACAAACAAACAAAAAATCACAATATAAACCCCACTTTCCCCTAAGAAAGAAAAGCCTAAGATGTCTACAAAACTAACGTTCAAATCCATATGACAAAAGATATGTTTATCCTATATACACATTTATGAACTACCAAAAACTGCTGCTAATTTTATCCAGGAAAAATCACACTGATATTTCCATCATTTTAATACTCCAAGTACCAGCACTTTAAAGCTTTGAGGGTAATTATTCTCAGAATTACACCACACTCCATTAACCAAAATAATGCACGTGGTAAAAAGGCTGCAGTAAACTCCGTTTTAGCAAAACTATGCTTTTCCTCAAATGCATTCAGCCAGTGCTCAAGTGTCACTTCAAAATCAAAGTTATAAAAAAATAAAATAAAATAAACTTCTGTTTTTTCTGGAAACATTTACGCATTACCAATACGTCAAAACCTTAATGCAGTAATAAAAAAATCTGCATCATTGAGCAATTTCTGCATTGTCACTGACCCCTGTCCTAAAAAGCTGGAATATAAAAAACGTAATTTTAATGCATGCAATAGCTTATGAACCAGTGCTCCTTTGAAACAGTCAATTACACATCAACGGGGGAGTGTCAAAGTGTTAATTACTACTCCTTTTTTCCACCGTGTGTAAATAAAGAGGGTGCTGACATTAACATTCCATCACATTGCTTGGTGTGATGAAACAAATTAACTGGGACAGACTCTGGCTTGCTAGGTCTAACGCATCAGCACACGCAGACACACACACACACACACACACACTATTTGCATGTTTTATCTTACTGTTCAGGAGAAACACTTACTGTTATAAAATTATTAACCATTAAAAAAAAGAGTAAGAGATTTGTGTAAGCTGCTGCTTAGTCAATAAAGTTGCTGTATCTGGCCTAGCCAGGGTATCAATGCATTCAAACACCCCTCCCGAAAGGATTAAGAAAAAAGGAGTTGGAAAAAACTCTACAAACCCCATAAACCAGCTTGTCCCAAACAAACCAGAGTTAGATGGTCCATTTATGATCCAGTAGAGGTTAGTCTTAGGAACTCTAAGCAATTCTTAAAAATTTCTATTCAATATCCTTGGGTTCAAACTGAAGCACTTTGCTGCTTCCATGTTCTAAACCAAGTAAATTGTCAGAAATGTAATTATCTGAAAACTTACCAAGGGAGTCAATGAAGTCTTTGTTGTTCTGATAAAACTTGACATAGGATGCTAGTTTAGCACTTACAAAAATTGTCAAAAGCTAGAAGATGGAAAACAAATACAACAACAGTTTAAGTATTATCTCTGTTTCCCTCCCTGCAGGCTGGACATATATATACACACACACTTATATATATAAAACACACCGGTATTCAATGGAAAAATAAACCATTAGGAGCTAAAATTCTGTCTTTTGCCCTCATTAGCTGAGGGCAACCTGTGCCGAGCTTACTGTATTTTCTCAGACTTGACAGGCAGTTTTGCCACAGAACCAGTGTGAGGGCAGGATCTGTAACTCCAGTTTCTGAAACTTCTAAAGGGAAACATTTCTTATGTAGTATTTTATTTTTTCACTTGTAAAAGCATTAAACTAAATAGCATGCTGCACCTCAGTATTACTGACATGGGTAACTATTCTAATGAATTTCAAAAGACATTAATAAAACAAGGTATTTTATACAAATATCAAACTATCTTGCTAAAAACAAAGTTACTTACATCATGAATAAGTTCCCCTTCCAAAAATTTGACTGGTTTTAAGGCAAGAAGATGATCAAAGAGAAAGGTATTTGGATCCTTCAATGCTCGTACAATACATCTAAGTAGAAAAGGAAAATGCTTATTTTTACAGCAATAGTCATTTTTATGATTAAGTGCAACCCAATTTGTTGTTCTTTCCTTTCTATGAAATACCAATGGGTTTTCAACTATTCTTAAATATAAGCCTTGTCACATTCCAACTTTAATCTTCACTTTACAGAAGGAAGAAACAAGGAACAGACAGCATTAAGTAATTTGCCCAGTATAACAAATGCAATCTGCCAGGTGCTACTACCCTACTGAGATCACCCTACTGTTTCTATCTATGCATTTATTTCCAGCCCAGCCTTCATTCCTAGAGGTATTTTTACTGTCCTCCAAAAATTTCATAGAATTAAGTTGTTAAGGAAGATTAATTATACTTGAATACGTGACACAAAACAGAGAGAAACCTCAGTACCAAACACTGCAAGGCCTATGATTTATCAGTTGCAGCTCCAGACTATAAACAGACCTAAAGTGTTTCTAGAACTCAGATGAAAGCTTTTGTTCAGCGGCGCAAGAGAAGACTTGGTGCTACCCTTGCTCTGACAGCCTGGACCCCTACCCTGCCGCATCACATACACCCAGAGGAACCCCAGGTCTGCACAGACCCCGGGTAGACACGCTCCATCAGATGTACAAAGCCTCCAATTGCTGTAGGGCAGCCACTGGCATTTTCATTTACACACAGACACTTTAATTTCCAAACTGAGTCATCCCCATTTCTCTGCATGCTCAAGTATAAACAACTCCCTTGAGAACTACTGGTTGTACACACCCAGCAGAACTGGACGACTTACTAAAAATATAATTCCTGAGAAGATTCATGATAGGTAGAATGTCAAAATACAAGCTTTTACTGGTTTTGACCAGGGGGGAAAATACACTTTTAAGAACCAATTTACTCTCAGCTTGTCCAACAAGTAAGTTTATCTCTGTGCAGTTCCCATCCTTAGTATTTGCTTATAGAGAAAGAGAGCAAGAATATCTCTTCAAGACAAAGTGCTATTCAAAAAGAACACTCAGAGGCAGAGAATCGAAGACTTAGGAAGTACCAAATGTGAAATAAAGGATGCCAATTCTACATCAACTGTGCAATCAAAACTAAACTAAGTCGTTACCCAAAGGTGATCTCTCTCTGAGCAGTGACCAGCAGAGTGGAATGAACCTGACTCTGCCTGAAAGGAGCCAAACCCACCACAGACTGCACAGAAGCTCTTGATCAAGTCAGAACAGAGGCTGTGGCAGGGCCCTTACCTGCCAGGCCATTTGATACTCTTAATAGTAAGGCTATCAACATCATTTAGCAATTGAGAAAAAGCCACTTTTAAGGAAATGAAAGTCAGTATTACCTGTGAGCATCAACTCTAGCCTGGGAAGCATTGTCCTCTGTGTAACTTCCCAGTAGCTCCACCATTACCTTTGCTGCAGTGTCACTACAGGAGAAAAATCAAAGTTACCTCAGGACTGCTGAAAAAATAGTTCAAACAAGACACTCAAATATTTAAATAATTCCATTATGATGTTATAGGTCAAATTAAATTGCACTTGAAAAGATGTAGATGATGCATTTTAATTCTAGTGGAGAGAACAAATTAACTAGATGTATTCTTTCAATTCTTGTTCTACAAAATGTTTATCTTCACCCTTCATTTCATTCTCTTAAATTGATAAATTACCTGCTGGTTATGGAAAAAGCTTTCTGAGCTAGGAACAGCTTTATATGGTTCACTAGATTGCTCCTCTTATGCACATCTGGATTTAATCATTGCAGAATAAGTAGTGCTGCAAAGTTTATTTCAAATGTAAAATGGCATATCTTAAAGAATATTTATGGTCAGGAAAATTACTGTATAAAAGTTGCCTTTTCTTCTTCCACAGATTCTCTCTTCAGGTATTCAGAGTGAGAGCAGAAAGAGCTGCTCCTTTTACTGACGAAGTTAAGAGGCCAGCTATTAGATTGGCTCAGGCTGCTGTGAAGTAAGCAGCTTCCAATACTGCTTTGACAAACAGCTGTTAGAAAAAACAATTAATTCTAAAAAAAAGTCAAGTAAACCTACAGCCTTGTCTACCCAGACTACTTTGTAAACTGTAGCTCGTCAACCAGCTCCAAGACCATTTCACAGACTGTCATTTAAACAGGTTTTTATTTATCTCCATGTAACGGTTCTCACCACTAGTGAGGAACAGCTCATCAACTCAGCTCAGCAGCTGTGGATGCTTTTTTACAAAATTTTCATCAAAAAATATATGTATTGAATATTCTGTGTGTATAAACACAAAAAACTATGTCCTATTTCTCATGGAATTCTTGTTAACTATTAAAAAGGCTGTGAGAGTTCTATACAGAGAATAGATTTTGCTGATGACATCTTACTACTTCCTTTCAACAAGACGGGATACAGACGTGGGTATGACCAAAGCTCCACAGCGAGAGCACAACCAAACTCGGTTATGAGAGCAGGAGTTTCCCAGAAGTCTCCTGTGCCCAGACACCCACCGGCCACTACGCTACTAGAAGGTACTTCCTCAGCGGACAGGAGGAAGGTTGGATACTACACTCCAGGGTACCTTCAGTTATAGTGTCAAAGTAAGATCTTCCTTCAAAGTAGCTCCGTTCCAGACACAGCCAGTTTCCACATGTGGTCTAACTGGCCTACAAAATTGTTCTTAAAAGAAAAAACAGTGCAAGAGTTTCAATGTGCTTCAATTAGTTAAATTAACGGCATAAATTGCACAGGGAAGGAAGAAGCCAACACAACACTCTCAGTATGTACTGTGCTGTGATACAGCTTTAATCCAGAGAGCAACACAGATTTGAATGGTTCTTCTAGGAACAAAGACACTATCTTTATATGGGTATTTATTTTAAATCTCTATTATTTGACAACTTCTCTACCGGGTGAAGTTTTGTGCTCCTAGAGAATTTACCGGATTTCACAGATGTGCAGCACAAATGTTAAGACATCGTGGGAAACAAGCAATATCGTGTCTAATCTGGATGTACACTGAGTGAAGACAGTTTGTGCCCAAGGCAGGGGTCTCAGCCATTATTCCAGAACTGGGTTCAAGGATGTAAACTTGAATGAAACGTTTGTTTTCAGACTATAATTAAAGAGGTCAGCTTATGTTTTGTCATGGCAACTGATGCTAGCATCTAGAGGGACCATCAGCTCTGTATCAGCGAAATAAAATTAGACAGCTTTATATATGAAAGAACCACTTGCAAGTCACTCAGTCTATGACAGACCATGATTCTGGTCTGGTGAAATCCTACCAGCACTAGGTGTTCTAGTGAAGACAAAGAACCAGTTTAGTACAGGGCTGATACTGTACAGACATTCAAACCAAGAGGCTTGGCTCATGTGCTATTCAACCTACCAACACAAGTCTCATTTAATATAAGCTTTCAGTACTTGTTCTTATACACTTCAGAATTGTATTTCTGGAAGTTTTCCTCTTCTCCCCCTTCCCTTAGAAATAAAAATTGAAAGCTAGGCATGTAACTAATTTCAAAAAGTATTTGCAATCTGACCACCTTTTTTTTTTCCCCACTTCTGTTTCTAGGAAACATCAGACTGCTGTCTTTTTTTTTTTCCCAAACTTTCTGTGCTAAATTCTTCTGAGCCTCAGCAAATACGACAAACCTTTTGATTTTATTCATTCTATAGATGGTGTCAGATTGCTACCATAAATTGGGATGTTTAAAGTAATACAGACTATTTTATCAAAGCTAAATGTGTATCTCACCTAAGATGCAAATGTGAGCATTAGTTCTAGCAAGGCAGCTTGCACGAGTACTCTTGGCTCCACTTGCCAGTCTAGATGTGGAACTTGACAAAAACCCAGTGAGAATTCAAGAGTGATGGTAGATAAAAGGAAGAAAAAAATGAGAGTATTCAGAGACTTGGCAAGATGTTAGAATGAAGCTCCTCTATGTTACTTTATATTAAATGGAATGAAAATGAAATGAAACTATTATTTTGCAGGTGATTGACATGCTGAACTTTTTGCTGCAGGTATTAATGACCCGACTTGCCAGACCTGTTCTGAACGTAAACTTGGGCAGGACTAACCCCACTCTGACTCCTGCCAGGTCAGAGACCAGCTCTACGCTGCATCAGGCTGGCGCCCGGCAGGCTATTCAGGGCCTCACAGCAGAACTCAGCTCTGGCTGAGTGCAAGCCATGCATGCCTGTAAAATTCCATCTATAACTGGAAAAGAAAACAGGTTGTGGTACCTTGCAGTTTCATACCAACACCGCTAGGAAAATGCTGAAGACTAAAGGAGCTGAAGCACAATGCTCTACTGCAGAGCTTTTATGGCAAGAAGTATAAGCAGCAGAGAAATTAACTAATCTCTTGCAAAGTTCAAGTACCAAACACAGATCTCAGAAGCCACACTAGCCACCTGTCCTCCAGCCACCACCACCAATTATTCAGTTAATCATGAGGAAGGTAAAAATCTCTCTTTGAAGAGACCAAGATTTAGATAATCTTAAAGAAGCAACTTCAACCATAAAGTGACTGGAAAAGATCTTATTTCAAGATCAAGCTTTCATTTATCACTGCAAAACTGAACTCAATTGTTTTCACCAATGTATTCTCTTCGCTTCATTATAAATCAACATGGTAACAACATGGTATAAATCAACACAAGGTGTGATTTTTATTACTTATTTTTCAGTTCCCACTTATCTTCCCATACTGCTCGACAGAGCAACATTCCTGAGTGCTACAGCTGGAATGCTGCTGTGAGTTTCCCATACTATTGCAAATACTGCCCACTGATCCAGGAGAGTGAGCCAGGTCAGAGGTGCCAGGGTCACTTCTTGTTTTCTTTTCTGGAGAGAAGTGTAAATGCTCTGAAAAATTGCTCCATTCAGTGCAGCGCTTGCTGCAACAGATGGTAAGGGCACTGAGTGAGGGGGTAATACATTACAGAGTTTCTCGAAGTTTTTAATGCCTAGCTTAAAAAATAGCACCTATTATTAGTATTTGGTAAAATACTAATAATAGTATTTTATAATATATAAATAAATAAAAATAATAAATAAAAAATATTTGGTAGCAAGGCTATTGGTAGCACCGGAAACAAAAATTAGAAGTTTAATGCGCAGATGCAATAACAAAGACTAGGTAAAAATGGATAGCAACTAAGCATGGGAATTAAACTAGTTAAAACCCCTCAATAAATCAACAGGATGAGAAGAGTTCACAAGAGTAGGAGCATTACAGAGTATCAGTGTGGTATTTCTGAAATAAAATAAGCAGTAAGCAATGCCTAAAATTTCTGATTAACACGGCTGAAATTATTTTGACCCCCTGAAATCTGTCATACAGTACTAGCAATGCAAAAGCATTTTAACGTTAGTAACAGGAATCCCCAATAATGTTGTAGCCTACAATGGAACTAGTCCGCAAGGATTAGTCATCCCTAAACTGAGGTTAGTTAAAAATGATCCTACTATGCTGTCACAGCATTTCCACACCACAATTTCACCAGGCCACAATAAACTAACACTCCTGCCAGAAGAAACTTTCCTCCACCTATGAGAGCTCCACACTTGCCTTTTTTTTTGGCCTGGCAAAGTCTCCTCCCCAGTTCAATCCACCATGCAGCTGCACAAATGCCTACGCTAGCACAAACAGACACAGGGCAGCTGGAGGGACAGGACAGGAATGGGGGGAGGTGGGGGACAGGAGAGAACTGCTCCCTTCTGCAGCAGTACTGAGTTATGCAAGTGTAGAAAATGCAAGTCCAGGTCTGCTACCAGTGTCAGTCAGGAGTGTAGAGGTCCTGATGCTGCCTCACTAAAAAAATTAGAAAAATGTAAAAAACTAACTCAGAGAAGAGAGTGAAGGGAAGGACAGGGAAAAATGTACCCTACAACCTACACCAGGGACTGTTTAGATAGGCTGAAACTGTTGTGGAACTACACTGAAACTACCTCTGGCTACCAGCCCGTCTCTATAGCCCTGGCCAGTGCAGTCAATACACCGTATCACGTTTAGAAGATAAACTGATGACAGCTCTCAGTTAAGACATTAATTTACAGGCACGATACACACGGGATTACTTTACATGCCAGAAGACACTGGTCTGCCAAGTTTGTTAGATCAAAGATGCTTCTTATGATCCAGGATAATAATTTAAAATGGCTAAGCAGATATTTTGTGGACATTAATTTCCATGACTAGTGGAAAGCTCTGTCCTAACTAATGTTTACATAACAAGAGTGATTCTGTTAACTGTGATTGATAAGCCTCGGCCCATCATTAAGTAAGAGATAGCACTACCATGCACTACAACATCAAAAGTGCAATCAAATAATAAACTTGGCATAATGCTACAACACTCAAAGATTAATATTTATAGAAAGGAATAGTTTCATTTTGGGAGTCTGTGGGGTGCAGCTAATTCACTACTAACCTTCATATTTTTGGAAACACTTGTTTAGTGTAAGAGTGCCTCAAAATATTAGAAAACAACACACATATATTTGGATCAAATTTTCAGTACAGATTAATTTTAAAAGCGCTGTAAGAACTACTTTCCCTACAGATCACTCACAATACATCAACATAAAACGCAATTATGTATTACTGGTCTGTTATACCTTTTTTTGCAGTCTACCAGGACATCATACAGCAGTCTCAGGAGAGTATGCTTTTTCTCTGTGCCGAGATTCCAGTCGGAAATCCATTTTCGGACCTAAGTAAAATAACTTATGAAAAAGAGGTACTGGGGAGAAGACTAAAATAAACCCCAAAGTATTTCTCATTTTCTCTCAAGCCAAAAAGGATTAAAAAGATCTTGCAGACAGGCTTCTCCTTTGGGTCATCTGACTCTCAGGTTCCCCATGCAGAACCTGGAAGTTTTCCCAAGAGAAGCCAGAAGTCTATGCTCTCCACGTTACTTCCTAAATAAGGATGAGCGATTCTAATAAACTCCAGTCCCAGAGGAAGGGACAAGAACTTGATGCCTCAACTCCTGATCAAAGCTTCTCACTTTCACAACTATCACAGGAATCAAACAGACAAATCAAACTATGTTCAGCGTCAGAAATGGAAAATAAACAGCAGCTGAACTTAGATTCTGTAAATAGACATTTAAAAGACAAGAAATTCTGTATTCCGCATTCCTTCTTTCACTGGGGTCTGGCAATTTATAACAGAGTTGGTCTGTATCAACTCTGACTAATATTTAGTGAGACAAAACATGGTTAATGCAAAGACCATAACTTGAAGCACCACATTAATTACCTGATCTAGTTCAGTTGGAATGTACTGGATGGCACCACACGATGAGGCCACTTTAAGAAGGCTGCAGTACACCGTGTATCTCACTGGAGTGTTCTTATCCATACCATGGAAGAGATTGCTCAGTCTAAACCACAAACAATTAAAAACTGAGTTTAAAAGGTTTCAAAAAACTTTTCCTGGAGTGCATGTGAATAGAATCATAGAATCATTTAGGTTGGAAGAGACCCTTGGGATCATCAAGTCCAACCATGAATATTTCTATTAAGATGTGTGTTAGTACACACAAAGCACCCTGTGGCAACCTTACATCCATGATGATTACAATGGCTTCCAGTTTTCTAGATAAGCTGAAAACTCTTAAGCATTTTCATTTAAATTTTGTAATACGATGCAATGAATGTAATGCAATGAAAGTATAGTTGTACTTTTATTTTATGATAGGAAAAATTAGATGGTAAAAAAAAGAATGCTTTCTGCAACCCAGACACACTTTGATGTAAAGACAGCCAGATAGAAGACAGGATTGTTTCACTCTCCTCTGTACATTACTTACAGCTGCAACCTAAGAGACGGGCGCTCTCCTTCCCGAAATTTCACTAACTTTTCACACAGGCTTTCAATCAGCGCCTCTTGTTTGTCCGGTTCCAGGATAAGAAGCAAAGAGACTACGCTGTTCATCACACTCTCAACATCTGCACAAAACAAAACACGCAGCTGTTTAAAACAAGCAATGAAAACAAGGAGCAATTGGTCAGTAGCTATTTAGTGCTGGAGAGTTACTTCTGCTACGAATGATTACCTTGCACTGGCATGGACTGTAAAAGAAAGAAAATGCCAAGATAACCAATCTGCATATTCACCAGAAGGTGTACGAGAGATTTGGCTCATGTGGTCTTTCATCTTCCTGGAAAGAAGAATTACTGCTCTGAGGTCAAACCAGAATTTGGTATTTGATATCACACTTCCTCTGAATTCTCTTAGGAGTGGACAGAAAAATCAAAGCAAGTTCAGGTTTTGGTCTTAAACAGTGCCTTCTTCCTAAATATCCAGAAAACTGGCCCACGGTTCTAAAGTGAGAATAATTACACTTAGTGCTCAAGTACAGTAAAACATTTCACCAGGAGCACAAGGAAACCCAGATCACAGGGAAAATGCCCACAAGAACAAAGTATTTTCAAAAGCCTCCCCAGCTCCTGCTTTAAGCGTGGTGTTCCACCCTTTCCAAACAGGACCAGATAGGTTTTGTGTTTTCTTTTCACAGTCTGCCCAAGTATTATTCAAAGCATAAGAACAAAATTCATTACATATCAGAAAATATTATTTATTCCCCAAAATGACATTTGAACATCAAACAGCAATAAGCTTCTCTAGTATTTCATACTCATTTGCTTGTAGTAAAAGGCAATATGAAAAATAATCACAAGCACTCCTTCTTAGATGAGCCCTGCATTCTTTCAAACTACACACACACAATTCATATTAGCAATTGATACTTTACATGGCAAAAGCCATCACAGCCATTAATTGATAACAAGTCTTATTTTTATCCAACTTTTTCCTCCCCCAAGAGAAAAGCTATTTTCTATACAATTTGCTGTGCCCTCATAACAAGCACAGTCCAACTCAATTTCTGACGTCTTCAAAAGTCGCTGGGTACTTGGAGGAGGTAGAGTACCTGCAAATGTAACATGGTGATGACAGAAATAAGTACTGCCAGTTTTATAAAAACACGTGCATCAGCGTGCAAGCCATGCCACACACCTGTGTGTTCTGTCAACTAGTTTGAAACTGTTTGCAAATATTGATGGTGATACCTTTAGCAAAGCCAACAAGAGTTAAAGATGCAAACCTTTGTCATCCTCTTTCAGGCACACATCACAAACTTCAATAATCTGTGCCAAATCCACGTGAAGTCCACCTTCAGCATTCTCTTCAGAGATTTCTGCTCCTTTAGATTTCAGGTAAGCTCGAAGTTCTGCAGCCTTGAAAAACAAACAAAAAAAACCCCACAACACATAAAACAGTTGTTTTGTGAACAGCAAAGTCAAAGTAATGACATTTCTTACAGATTTTTGTTCTGCAACCACTTCTCTGCCCCCCAGTGCTCACTCACACTGCCTCTCATTTCTCCCTACCACCCTGTATCCTACAACACTCTCTCTCCTCCACTTTGATGTACAACAAGATACTGACTCAGCTGAAGATGTTGCATGTGCTGTGGCTGGTTTGCCAGTGACTGAACAGATCACCCAGCTGTTGAGCTTTCTCAGAGCAGGAACACACCACTTCCAACTGCTGTTTAGAGAACAGGAGGCCTAGTAAGTTTTTGTGATGCAGATGCTTTCTTTTTTGTTATCTTTTTTAAAATCATTTTTTACTCCCTTTGAAAACTTTGGGAAACCATGAACCACTCAGTTGTGATTCACCAGAAAAGGGTATAAACAAAACTACTTTAGAGAAGATGGAACAGTCTTCACACAAGTTAATGACAGTTCCCAATAGCATGCTACAACCTGCCTCACCTTGTGAGGATTTAAACCTACAATAAGAAAATGGCTTTCTCCAGTAACAGGTCTATACATTAACTTTAAAATCCATGGTTTCAGCAGCAGAACCATGACCCTTCGGACACAATCTGTATGAGGCCATGTAACTTTTGGCACAGGGGAACTCTGACCAGTGTAATTTACATTGACTTTGGTGTCAAATAATTCCAGAACCATAAGGTATAATGAAACGCTGCAGGACTCTTCACTGTGCTGAAGAAGTTCCAGCATAACTACTTGGTAGGCATTTATTTGACGTTAATGACAAGTGAAAACCGGACATACAAGTTGCATGTGCACGTCTCGTGGATTTCCAACTAGGTATATATGCACCACTTAAAAAGACACCAGGTGCAACAAACCCTAAGATTCAAAGACACAAAGAAGAAGTAGCTCAAAGACAAACTTCACAGCTCCCATGCCTGTAGCATCAGGAATCCTACAAAACCAAGAAGCGCAAGTAACACAGTAGCCCGCATTCGGTTTAGTTTTCCTCTCCTACTGAAAATAAAAGAACCAACAACCCCCCAAAAAACCAACCAAACAAAAAAACCCGTATTGCTGAGGAGAGAGGACACCCAAGTATTAAGGAGGTACGAAACTGCAAACACAGACTTATATTTCTGTTTACAGTTTCTTTAATGGGCCTGGTTAATATCTCAGGGAAACGCCACACACCAGCTCACCGACAGCTACAGGAGTCCCCCGACGGGGACAGGCCTGACAGGGCCCCCGCTCCGCCTGCCCCGCCG
>VZTM01000553.1:11764-63520 GCA_013400555.1 Jacana jacana | reverse complement strand
AAACTGTCAGGCAAGATGCTGTCTCTAGCTCTTATCCCTCACTGGGGAACTTTGCAGTTTCTATTTTCTCCTAACAGCAAGTTACAAGGCTAATTTGGTTGTTAGGGTAGAAATGGAGCTTTCTGCCTGGGTATCCAAGATGCCACCATTTCTCTAATGGGACTTCAGTTGATGTCTCCTTTTCTCAGATATTTTTTTTTTGTTTTGAGATAGCACAATGTGCTCATAGGAAATGACAGTATTTTATGAATCATTAAATGAGAATGGCAGATACTGAGGTTTATTAACGGCAACAGCAGATGAAAGGACACCATAGTCTTTATGTGATAGTACAAATAGAAACTTTCAAAACTCAGACACAGCCAAAAATTGCTACAGAATTTTTAACTTTATATAAAGAGATAATTTTTAATAATGTGAAATTTTTATTTTATTTTATTTTTTCAGCCTCATCCATGAACAGCAATTTAAACAAAAATAGCTGATATTGATGTGCATGGGTTTTAGTTATTCTGATAATCCCTTTAATGATCACCTCTGTGAGAAAGCCAGATGGGTAATTTCAATCAGAGCAATGGCAAAAAGGGCAAGACAAAAGGTGACATCGCTACAGATGTGAGGAAAAGTACATCTTTGCATAGAAAGTGGTAGCACAGGAGATTCTGTAGCAGATCCAGTGGAGCACAAAAAGAGATCACGTTAATATCTTTTCTGAGTGTTAAAAAAAGACCACATACAAATTGTTGTATGTGGAAACTTGTTAGCAGATGTCAGAGAGGAGGAGGTGGTTTCATGAGGTTTCATCTCCCTCAGCTCTACTCTTTGTGGGATTCAACAACAAAGATCTTTTAAAAACACCTGCAAAGGCTGATCCCCCTGCCTTTACATCTGAAACTTCCAAATAGCTGCATAAATGATATTTTTCTCTATTCCCTTTTAAAGTTGATTGATGACATATGAGTCTGAACTCACCTTCTGATTAAGCACCAGAATAGATGATACACCAGGCGATTGGTTTAGCTTTTTATTAATGCAAATCCACCCAGACTGCACAGGGAGAAGAAGGTAAGATTAATATTCTGGCTAATATAAAATTTTGAAAGCCAAAGACAGACTAGGTATGCAGAATTTTAATGTACATTTTTCTGCCAGACAGTAACAAAAGAATTGGAGATTTCTTTTATGCCCTAGAAGTCAAAATGTCCAAACTACCTTTAGTTATCCAAATTATATTGCGCAAGTGATTTAAGAACTTCTGGAACTTAGCCAGTTTGGTCTCTAAAGCTTGCAAATACCAGAATACACCCCAGTAGTTCAGATAATGAATAAGGATGAGGTTAAGGAGCATGTAAATTCATACAAGTATCTTGAATTGACAACGAATTTTTAAGCAGTGGACCTAGTGAAACCCATCTTTAGGACTTTCTGCCCTTTGGTCTTACACTTCTGACCTTCCCAGTAATTCCAGCTTGCCTTGATCATTTCTGCTATGGCCTCACCCTCTGCAATACCCACCATCTGTCTGAAAGTACCCTACCTCTCATCACCTTCTTGACTCCTGTCTCCACAAGAAGCAATTTATGCTGCAGTAGTTTTGAGTGAACAGACAGTTTTTTGCCTCATTGGGACATGCCAAACCGAACGCAACGATGTTGAGCCTCACGCTGTGTGTTGTTCTGATGTGAAGGTACTAACCCAAGTGTCTTTCCAATGCAGTGTCTATTCCATTTTCTCAAAACCTGTGGAAATTTTAGATGTTTGAAATTTATATCCTTGCCTTAAATTTGTTTGAAAATGGCCAACACATTGCAAAGTTGTTTCGGGAATCGGACAGGAGGAAGACATAATGGATCATTCCAACCTGAAAAAGAATTAAAATAGAAATAGAGAATCCAGATTTGTCCTCCCCAAACCCCATCTAAAGTTCTATTTTTGCCAGGGAAGCAGGAAGTATTGTCTTTTTAAATCTTTGTAATTTTTTTTCACAGGCAAAACTGAATATCTCCATATAATCTATTATTGCTATACTACTATATTGTTTATTATGCTCCAAAGTAAGGAAGGAGGTTTCAGAGTGCATGTGAAGATATTACAGTCATGATGGTGTAAGTTGAAGGCAGGCAAAACCAGGAATCTTTGTAGTCTCATCCTTCCATCCATCGTTGGATCAGAGCTTCATTCTGGACCTGAAGGAGAGGGGGAACAGTAACGTAGGAGTGCTATTACCTCCCACTAGCATCTTTGAATTGATAGAGCTCAGCATAATGAGCTGGAATCAGGGTGATAAATAAGCATGTCTGATTTGGGAGTGTTGTCAGTAAGATGAAGAAGCAGCCTAATAAGAATAATAAAGATTTCATATTGTCATTTACAGCTAAGTATGACAGATGTCGATGATTTTCAGTCAATATTATAGTTAATTAGATATACACCCTACAGGTGTAGTAGTGCTAACACATTCATAGTAAGCAGTCATTTTTCAGGATTGTCTCCTAAGCTTTTGGCTTAGAAAAACTTTCATAATTTCAATGGCAGTGTAAAGGAAGAACTAAATAAAGCACCAAGAGATGTAAGTTTCCCTTCTCCTACTCACCAAGAGTGTCTAAATCTTGAGAGGAGGGATATTCAAGAAGTCCAGCATGTTATTGTTTCTCCTGAATCTGTGAAACCCCTTCTCTAAGATGTCTGCACATTTTGAAGAGGTAGAGCAAGAGCAGGAAAAAAGCAAATAGGTTTGCTATAGATCCTAGGGATTAAAAAATATGTTAATAATGTATAAAGCCTTTGTTCACCAATGGTTTGGATCTCTGAATACAGGTTTCTCTGGAGCCTTATTGTATGGTGGCTACCTTAGGAAACCTGAACACTATAGTCCCATCCACCAATAAACTCTGGTGGGTGTGAGGAGTTGAGAAGACTTTTCTAAATAAGCAAACCGCGAACCTTCATATGTCCCCAGGCTCCAGCAGGCATCAGATGACAGAGAATTATAAAGGTTAGACTTTTTCCTCTTGCTTTGTTTTCTTGTTTAGAGACACAACCCTTTTTTCTCTCTACATATGTGGGTTGTTCCCATGTAGGGGAGGTCAGAACTACTCTATATCAATTATGTGCACAATTTTTTGTTAAATTGTATTTAAACAGAATAAAGTTTTGGTAGTGCTTATTTCAGCATAAATGCTGGATTTCCCCTCTGGTAGAATGGCAGCATTTAATACTTCTACATGCTGAGCAGGAGTAAATCTTTAATAGTCTACTAAGCCAGGAAATAAAATTCCTTACATTTACTATTTTATATACACTTGATTGAAATGTCCCATGTTCTAAAATAGAAATCATTAGTGAACCTGTTAGTTCCTCTGACCTTAATAATGTGTATCCAGAATTAATTACCACATTGAAGCATTTGCTGTAACTTGTCATTAAGTGATTATTGCAGAGCAAGAATGCAGAATCTCAGTGAATTAATCAGTGACCCATATTTTCTGGTGCTTCTGCTTAAATTTAGCCTTGGTCAGAATGATGGAAGATCTGTCCAATTGCATTCTTGTTAAATGTTCTCAACCGAGTAAGTCTGGTTACTGTCATTTAGCAAATAAAAGAGTGCTTTTTTTTCACAATGATGTCACACATGGATTGGTATATTGATGGGAACTTTTAATTCTTTCAGTGATGTCCACAACAGAGTACCCCAAACCCTGTGTAGGAAGCAGAACCCTGCTGTCCGTAAACCAATGAGAGCTTTGCCAATGAGTGCATTGGGAGCAAGTTTAAAATGCAAATTATTAATCTACTTCAGATTGCTCAGCTATGGGAAAAAAATGTTTTTCTGGGAGCAAATCCGTTTGAATACTGTGATAGATACCAGTAATCCAGCAGTTTAGAATCAATGTGCTCCAGCAATTTACTTGTACCATAATGTATGCCCAGGAGGATGGAAAAAGTGATAACCTCATGATAAATGACAGTTTCTGACAATAAACAAAAAGGTTATGGTTATTTTGAGAGAGAACATTTTCCTCACCCAGATTTAGACATACGACCTACCATAAAAATAAATCACATCAGAAACAACAGGAAGGCAATTTTTAAATAAAATTCACTGCACTAGTCTGGTGTTAGTACTGTACAGTTATATCTCTCCCCAGCAGAAAATGTAAGGACCATCATCAATAATGAGGTACATTTAAAACAATGGAGTATAACATTTTAGACAAAATAACCCTTTATACGGATGCAGATTGTGTGTGAAAAGACATTTGCATCCTGTCAGTTTTTTAATAGACCCTAGCTGCAGGGATCAAGAGCAACATGTAGATGTTTAAATGGGTGAATGTCAAGACTAGTGGTGCAAGAAAAAATATTTATCTGCATCCTTTATTTACCAGCTTCGAAACTAGAAAATGCAGGATCCGTCTGACAAAGTGGGGCAAGACCATTGTTTCCAAGAGGCTCACCAACCTAACGACTATGGCTTTAAACTGTTAATATTTTGGGGGTGGGAGGGTGGGGGTGAATATCTAAGTCTGAAGAGAAATAGAAAAACGAGACAAGAAACAGTGACCAGGGGGACCACTCAGTGGGGAAGGCTGTCACACGTCCCTTGAGAAAGCATCACGAGTGGGGACCATTTTCATGTGCTGGTATGCACATGCCCACAGTGTGGGAAACAAGCCTGTGAATGGTCACACACCTCATTATTTCTGGAATCGAAGGGGTACAGCACTGTGATGGAAAGACTTGTACTCTTTAGGTTGGACCTAAAGTTGGTTAGTTTAGGATTTGGTCAGGGAACTGGTAGACAAGATCCCTCAAGAGGCTACCCAGAAGGGCAAAGGGCGTAGCAGATCTGGCTCATCTTTAAGGACAAAGTCTTCAGAGCAGAACGGAGTGTCCTGATGGGTAGAAAGCTGGGAACACCTGGCAGGAGAGACAAAGGAAATCCTGGCTGGGCTCCAACACAAAAGAAAGCGTATAGGGAGTAAATGTGGGGATGTATACACAGGAGTACAGAAACCTATCCTGGGCATGCAGGGACAGAACTGGGCATGCCAGACATCCACTGGGGAGGGACAAAATTGGTGAGGAACATGAAGGGCAGCAAGGAAGGCTCTTACAGCTTGACTAGAACAAGAGGAAGGCTAAGGGAAATGAGGCTGCCATAGCCTAGTGACCAAGAATACAAGAAAGGCTGAGTTGCTTGGTACCTTCTTTGTCTCCATCTTTACTGACAAGGTTTTTTCTCAGACCTTTCAGCTCTATCTGGCTTGTGGTCAGGAAACTACAGATTTGCTGTCCTGTTAGCTGTTCATTGTTGCTGAGCAAAAAGTGAATTTAAAATTTAATCAAACTAGCTTTGCTTTATAGAAGCTAAAATAAAATCAGTGTTTTCTTTAATAGACTACAGGTGAAAAAAACCCTCTGCCATCAATTGAATTCTACCTTCAAAGTCTCAGTAAAAGCACTTAAATATCTTGCACATTAATATATAGTTCACAAATGTTTCCTATATTGTTGTAAACCAGCCCAATATTTGTGCATCTTGCATTCCAGAACACATAGTAATTGCACAAAACAGAAAGTCATCCTTTGACTGCAGATACTAACAAAAAACCTCGTAAAATGAAACAGGGTGGAGAAAGAAGAAAGGAGCTTCTCTCCTCAGAGCATACACTTTACATTTTTACTTTTTTCCCAGCAAGTCTGTTTCCTATTTCACTACATACTTATCTGCTTTGTTGAAACAGCTGTAACTTTCCAGCACAGTATGATCGATCACAACTAATATTTGTACAGCAATTTTAACTACTGTGCAAACAGAAATAATCACTCTTAATTGTCTTCTTCTTTCTATATGTACAGAACATTCTTTATTCTTAAAAGAGGTGATGACAATATGAAACCTCACCACACTGAAAATGTATATCTATTTATGTGAAGATTCTTACTTGCAAGAATTTGTCTTGCAGTTAAAAATACAAGAAGACTTTCTTGCTTTATAATAAAGAGCCTATGCCCATATTTGCAAAAATGACAGTAGGTACCATCTACCATTTTATGGAGTACCTGGAACAGCAGAGCAACTGAGATGGATTAGACCAGACCCACCTAACACGCAAGCTTTTCTTCAGTAAGTGATGCCTAAGAAATGGTGCAACTGTAATGATTCTTGCACTACCGAATTCCACCTTTCATGCATCTATGGTAAAGAGACTTCTTGAGTTTGAGGCTGTGCTAGTATAACCCTGCTTAATAGCCTTTGATGGTGTCGTGGTTTCAGCTGGGAAAGTTAATTTTCTTTCCAGTGATTCGTGTGAAAGGAATGTCAATAATGCATATTGTTTTGGCTGCTGCTAAGCAATGTTTGTACTTTTCAAGGACTCCTTTCAGCTTCCTATAGAGGATGAGAAGGAGCACAGACAGAACAATGGAATGGCCAATGAAATCTTCTGTACCACAGACATCATACTCAGTGTATAAATATGGGTTGGCCAAGGGGGAGAATCCACAATCTCTGCTCAGGTCAGGCTGTGCTGGGAAAGCAATGCCACGGGTGGTGAGAGTGACAGGTGTCTCGTATATGCTTTTACCATTACTATTTTCCTTTTCCATAATTGTTCTATTAAACTCTTTGTCTCAGCCCATGAGTTTTTTGGGAGGTGGGAGGGTGGGATTGCCCTTTCACCTCCTTTTCTCTCTCTTCTCCCCAGCATTCAGGGGGGAAGAGGGAGTGAGTGAGTGGCTGCAAGGTCCTAATTGGTGGCTGGGTTAAACCATGATGCATGTGTCTTTTTTCATCAATGTATTAATTAACTCATGAACCATTAATAAATTTGCATTTACCAAGTGGGGTGACAATGAGTTCTAAAGCTAAATTACATGTTCTGAGAAACATTGTTTCTTTTGTAAGTTTTGGGTCTGCTGCAAGACAACTTTATTAGGCCTTCCTAATTGTCAGGATTTATTTCTATTTCTCTTATTCTTTTCTCAAGGCAGTTCTATGGACACTGCAATCTGACAACTCCTCATACCTATCCCTCTGTGGTCAGAACTTCCTCAAGCTCCTTTTTTCATAAACACCAGTGCAAAATGAGTAATTTAGTTCTTTTTCTTTTTCTTTTCTTTTTTTTTTTTTGTCTTCTTGAGATGCATTTAGATTAATTAACCCTTGCCATCTTTCTCACACCTCCAGCAGGTGTGCTACCTTGTCATTCTAGCTGCCCGGTCACCATCACCTCCTGGGTCACAATGTATTGTTACTATACATTTTCTGCATTGGTATGGAAGTTCAGTCCAGAGGGATGACGCATAACTGATCCCCACAGGTAAGAGTCTGGTTCAGAAAGACCTTGAATGGCAAGTGGCTAGAGCCTCTCAGAGGGAAGTATCCTACATGCTTGCCATGTCTGATGTTACTTTCTGGACATTTGCCACATGAAACAGATCTGGAACTTTGATCTGACCTAATGGAACTGCTCTCATGTTCTGAATATTAATACCAGTCTCTAAAACACGTACAGTTGTATAAAATACAACCACAAATCCCACTAGCCAGTATAACTTAAAGCATGTTCTTGTGTGACTTTAAATGGTTGTCGTGGTTTGGCCTCAGACAGCAACACAGAACAACATGGCAGCCGCTCTCTCTTGAGCCCATCCATGACCAGGAGGGCAAAATCAGAAGAAAAAGGCAAAACTCATGGGCTGGAACAAGGGCAGTTTAACAAACCAACAAAATGGTAACAGTAACACGGATAAAGAAGTATAAAAGCACAATTATGATACTGACCATCCCTGAGCACGTACCACCACCCCCTACTTTCTGACCCCCTCCCCTTCCCGGCCAGTTCTGGCTACCCCTGGACATGCCTCACCTGGGATGGAATACCTGTGCCCCTGCTAGAGCCGGGGAAGAATTAACCCTGTCCCCCACAGAACCAGGACAATGGTAATTATATTTGCTTCAAATTTGCAAATGCAGATATGGTTTACTTATGTATGTCTGATCATTTTTGCATCTTTCCATCTCAGTCTTCATTGCACAGACTGCCTTTGTTCTCTAACTTCTTCCAGGAACATGAGGCTTTCACAGTTGTTGAAAAAGGATTTACTGTTGGGCTGATGCCACATGGGGCTTGAAAAGTCCCAATACTTAAACATCTGCTCTTTTAAAGTAAAATTCAGCATGTTTTCAGCTTAACAAGCATGGTATATTTGTAATATCAGCTGAAAGTGGAGAGCATATCCTACAGACAGGTGCTGGAACCATAATCTTTTAGATTTCAAATCCTCTCTTCCTCAGACTGGAGAAAACATAATAAGATGGAAATACACAATAGAAGATGAGGCAATTAAAATTTGTTACCTTACTCCCTATTTATAACTAGGTATATCAAAGAGTTACATAAATATAAATTAAATCTCACAAAACTTAATGAATACAGAATCATTGAAACCCAAAGTTCAAAAGGGCCTACAAGATCATCCAGTCCAAGTGTCCTTCTGTCACCAATACTACCCACTCAGTCATGTCTTGTAGCACCTCGTCCAGACACTTCTTAATTATATCTGTTCTACAGATGGGTGGAAGACATGCACTGTGGGTAGCACATATGTTAGTATTCCCAGCTGTTGCTTGTGTATTTCACACAAAACTATAAAAGCTTCTGAAAAAACTGTTTTAGCTTCAGTGTGTATGTGCATTCACTTTGCCTAACCAAAGGGTTATGTGACAGTTCAGTACTCATTTTGTGGAAATCTGTGGCTGTAGCTGGAGGAAATACTAAAAAAATAATTTTCACGGAGGAAAGTAATTTAACTAAGTGTGGTTTCCAGCTTACAGATAAAGAAAGGGATGGGATTCTAGAAGGGATTCACAATATCTGTTAATGATATCTGTGATATGACACTTGTGTACCCATCTATTTACTTGTGTAAACATTCATTCATTTGATTTGGCATTCCTTTAGACACACTTACAGTTCATCATGCACTCAGTCCCATGTTTGACTTGGTGAATTCACACAGATTTGATTCTCTCTTTGAGCTTGTGATGTTTCTAAGGAATGGCACATCTGCACTCGAGATTTGGAAATCACATAAGAGGATGCAATTTTTCACCAGGAGTGCAGCTGACAGACGTGGTCCAAAACCTGATCAAAATGCTAGCTGTAGAAATATATCTTTATAAGCTTCCTTCCATTACATTTTTTCTCCCAAGTTCACTTGACGTTTCTGTTACCTGATGGAGAAAGGTAAAGACTTTCCTGAATACTTTAAGCAATTGCTGTCCATACTGTACTTTGCAGCTGCTTGTTAGCAGCAAGCAAGTGCCAACTACAAAATAACTTTAATGTAGCTGACAAGAATCCACACCAAAGCACTGTAACATATTTAAACAAAGCCATTTTAAATGACACAGGCAACAAAAGACACCTCTGTTAAGTGCCCCATGCACACATTTTCAATTATTTTTATACGTAGAAAGAGATATCTCAGTTGCAGTGGAAAATGTTATTACAAATAAATATCGAAAAAAATGTGCTGCCCCAGAAATGCCTCTACTTGGTATTTTAGACATGTGCAAAGAAATTCAGGATTACAAATCTTTTCCATGTTACACTGTACAAAATATTAGTGTGTTGTTTGTGTTGTGTTTGTAACTGATTCACAGAAGATATAACTGTCACATGATTCTTAGAGACACGAATATGCAGGGCATTAGGTGTTAATGAAAAACAGAATGTGTCCGTACCTTTAGAGGTCTTCAAAAAATAACATCAACTTTCTACTAAATTAGGGTTACATAATGGGTTAAAAAAGGAGAAAATTATAGATTCATTGAATAAATTGCCCTTTTATTGGACTCAGAAGACTTTACTCCTCTGTCTCCATACAACTCAGCTTGCTCAGAAAAGCCAGAAGAAGAGCCACTCTGGGCTGCAGGATAACTGCTCCCAGGAAGGAGGGATGGCTCCAAGCACAGAAGGTATGTTGAAACATTTCTTTTGTGTCAGCTTCTGCAGTATAAATAAACATAAACAGAGAAAATAACAACAAGAGGAAGTAAAACCAAAATGAAACACTCTTACAAACTTCTCTTCCCCTGGGGAGACACTGGGTGTACAAACAACATTAGACAGATGTGGGGATGCTGCTTTTGGTTTTTTCCCCTCAGAGTAGTTCTGAAAGGAGCTTCTAAAGTTATGATCCCAAGCATTACATAGGAAACAATATAGAAAATAACAGAGGATAAATGGCTTCTTGCCTGTACAACTGCAGTTCAGTGCCAAATGTGTACTGGATGGTTATACACAGAAAGTGCAAGAAAATGGCCCTGAAGCTGGTCGTTGCCAGCTGTGACAACTGAAGAATTAGATCAGCTTCTGTACAGTGACATAAAGCGAATAATGGCTGTTGTAATACCACGTCTTCCATGTGTTCTTTTTCTTTTATTTTTTTTGAATGATGAATGTAAATACTAAAATGCCATGATATTTTTAAACTTGGCTTTAGAATACTGGTGTGACTCTGTGGGAAAATCATTTGTCCCTGGCTGTGTAACAATCACTTTCTGCTAGTCAAAACTCTGGCTACAGTCTGTTTCTAATTAATCAGGAAGACAGGACAGAGTGAGCCTTGTACGGGGACAATGTCATACACAGTGGGCTCGGTAAAACACACTAGACAAAGATGTGTTTAGTGCACTCAAAGGAACATTCTAATTATCAGCTTAATGCTCAAGTTTTACATTCTTTCAGGAAACAACACACACTAAAGCACAGCAAATAATCTGGATACAGTGAAAACACTAAATGTGAAATAGTAATGCCTAGGCCAAATTGGAATACTTAGAATTTTACCATAAAATTACATAATTCTTCCAGAAGCCCTGCATAGTACAGGAAATTCAAAAATGTTGAAAATCTAGCTTCTTGTTCAAAGCTAGGCCTTTGACTATTCCCCTTCAACAATCTTTAGAGCCAAAAGCAGAAATAGCGTTTACAGCCTAGAATAAAAGGTGAGATGCTCCAAAAGAGCATCTGAAAAGAGAGAAATTTAAAAAATAGTTTGTGAAAGCCACTCGACAGTTTTGGCCAACAAAAGCTGAGTTGCTGAGTAGAGAGCTCTCTTGCAAACCTTTCGAACACAGGCTGTTCAGCTAAAGTACGCAGAAACATTCATCCACCCGCTGTGTGCAGAGCACAGCATAAGAGAGAAAAATTATTTACTTTAGAAAATGGGGGTAATGGAAATTCTGTCCATATTCACTTTTGGTTTGCTCTTCTTCTGTTTACTCCCAATGTGAGGAGCACTGTAGTCAGTGCTCTGTGTCATTGCTCTTCGGGATGCTGGAAATAGAATAGGAATTGCTCCAGCAATCGAGCTTAGAAATGAGAGTCCGCATCACATTTGTGGAAGAGGAGCCATGTCTGTTTATTAGTCTGTCTTTTGAAGAAGACCAGAGCTGTCCTATAATCTTTTAAAATTAAACTCTTCAAGCTCTCTCCAGAAAAGTATTTCTGATTTTATTGCAAGTATGAATATAAGTCCAGGGTACTGTTTCTGTACTTAAAACATAATAACGCTCTGTTACTTCTAGATGGATAAAGAAGTGAACAAAACCCATAGGCTTGTTTAACTTCTGTTAGTGCAGTGCCAGATAAAGTGATATTTGGAGTGCATGAGTTTAGCTGAGGGGTTGATGTTATGTTGCTGATTAACAGATGACAGGAAGACCTACAGGTTGCTTTGTGTGCCAGCAACAGTTAGAGATTTTGGTTGACTTTTATATACGAAGCAGTTCTTGCAAGTGGGTGTGCTTTGGGGCCAGAAACTCTCCCAGGGCCGAGATTGCATTTGATAATCTGGCTCCGGATGTAAAAGTGTTAGCCATTGGAAACTTAATGCAGCAAGGGCTTTCTTTTTCTCTCAAACCTTCCATTGACACAGCACATACCCTTTTTCACTACCCTTTTCCTCCCACCCCTCAAGGTCTGCTTCCTTATCAGCAAAATACACAAAAAGGATTAGTCACAGCTTTGTTTTACAAGATTTCTCATAGTTTACATGAGCATGTGAACAATATACACCCAATTAGACCACTCTGATAGCTCTTAAATTTTGGTCTACAGTAACTTTCCTCGTTGCTGCTCTCTGTCCAGAATTAGACTCTGGGGATAAGAATTTGTGTGGAAATCCAAATTTCTTTAACTATAAATAGACAAAGAGAAAGTTTTGCTAAATATCCTGTGACATGCAGGGGTAGAGGGAGAGGGAACAAAAATAAACCCAAAACAACAACAACAACAACAAAAAACCCAACCCCCCAACACACTACCATCAAGCCACAGAAAACTATTCAGAGGGGTGATAACTACCTGATACCTTCCATCAAGCATTCTCTGCTATGGCTGTGAATCATCAATGGCCTGGGAAGTCCTTTCTGGAGGTTATTGAAAATATTTTTGCCACCTGGGGTTGTATTTTTGTTTTTTTCAGCTTCTAAACTCAATTAAAATGGAATAAAAATAGGAGGCAATACCTCCTTGCTGCTGCAATTCTGGCTACTTGCAGCCCAGACAGTAGCCTGGAGAGAGACAGGAGCAGCAAGGTGACACTGGGCAATGTCGGGCATTGCTGCTCCACGAGGGGTGAGAGGGCTGCCAGATTTTTGGGGAAGGGACTTAACTGAGTACCATACCTGTTTTAAACAGTGAAGAGACCCTTTTCCAAGTTTAAATATTTTTGTCAATTACTACAGTTTTACACACAAGTCCTAGAGAGATCTTTATATTGCTGTCATTATTAAACAAAACATATAATAAATATTTTTCTTAGAATGAGGAGGATTTTATCAGAGTTACATGAGCTTCTGACTTTTGTGCAATTATATTAGTTGACATTGGATATGAAATCTACATTGAAGGTAGAGTTTTTGGACACAAACCCACAATCTATACAATTTCTCACCTAAGGAATCGTGGGAAATTAGCAAATGCATAGNCTGGGACTGTTTAGTTGGAGGAAGAGGAGGCTGAGGGGAGACCTCATCACTCTCTGCAACTGCTTGAAAGGACCTTGTAGAGAGGTTGGTGCTGGTCTCTTCTGAAGGGCAATTAGCGATAAAATGTGGGGGAATGGTTGCAAGCTGCTTGCAATGGTGGGTTTAGGCTAGACATGAGGAAAGAATTCTTCCCAGCAAGAGTGGTCAGTCAGTGGAATCAGCTGCCCAGGGAGGTGGTGGAGTTGCCATCCTTGAATGTGTTTCAGAGTCGATGAGATGTGGTGTTGAGGGATCTGGTGTAGGAGAGAACTTTGTAGAGTGGGGCTGATGGTTGGACTGGATGATCCCAAGGGTCTCTTCCAACCTGAATAATTCTATGATTCTATGTATAATGAAACCATATCAGAAGCATGCTGTAAGCCCAATTTTAAAACCAAACACACTCATACCAAATTGTTTCACTTACAATATCTCCACCCGGCGATGGCACTGCAAACAAGCTAGACATCTTCTACCCACAACAGACCGAACCAATGCTCTGTTTCCATTTGAGAGAGTGCAGACACCATGGAAAGGAGTTTAAACAGAAAAGCCTGGAACTTTTCTTCCTTTTGCTGACAGCTCCATTATTCCTTTCGCTTCTAAGGACCTTCTGACCCCATGGCAACTATTATCTCCTCTCCCACACAGAATGAGCATATATCAGATTAGCCAGAGATCCTGCAGCTCACTCGCCCCTTCTAACCTATCCACAGTTCACAGTGGTTGAAGCACATATTCTGTATTTGACAACTCTAACTTGTTTTAATCCTGGTGGTGTTTTGTTTTTTTAGAACTCATGGAGGACTTTTTATGTTTGTATTTTTGAGAGCAATAAAAGACGTAGCTATTGGAATAGTTAATGAGAATGAGAAAGTACAATACCAATAAAAACAACTCCATAGAACTAACCCTACCAGACAGAAATAACATTAAACTTTGATGTTATACAAGAGGTTCACTATGCAAAAAAACTGCTGTTTTTAATCCAGGAACTGAACTGAGCATGTGTGTTGAGCTTCAGGTGTATGGGCAACCAGTCCTGAAATTGCATTAACAGCCAGTGCAGGGTTTGGGTTGTTAGTAGGTAGTTTTGGACTTGGAGGGTGATGGATTTATCACGTTTATTATTTTGCCTCTTTTCTTAAGGAGGGGAATAGGGGAAGAAAAACAACATAGGAAGGTGGACTGAACATGCAGAAATCTTGTTTTATCCATAGCTTTATTGTACAATTTCTGTGGTTCTCAGGACACAGATAAACTTCAGTGGCTCTGCTGTGACCTCCCAGGTATATATCCTTACACTGTACAAATACAAGGTGATGTGAGCTAGCATGAAACCTGTTAAGGTGAGATAAACTGAGAGATGTCTTCACTTACATTAACTATACTCCTGTGTAAGCTATCCTGTTGAAAATGATGGTTGGCAAGTGGTTGGTTTATTCCAGATCTTATGGATTTATAGTCACATACCAGCATTAAAACAAGTTTATACACATCCTTGACATTAATGTTACCTTTAAAATTTCTCAGTGGTATACTTAAAAACACAGTGTTTTTATAAATTCATTAGGCTGTACTAGCAAGAGTACTCCTGTGTCTGATAGTCTATCACCTATAGTTTGAAAACAGACCTCATTCATTATTTTTATGCTGTCCTTTAAAGCAGAAATAAAATAAAGCATTTTAGGAATTCCGAGTTTACTCACTGAAGCTCAAAGTCATCCTGTGATATGCTATCATGTTTTTCCTTGAAAGAACCTGTCGGAGATTCTGGTATCTTCTCAATAAAGATTCTGAGCAAACCTGATGGGGAGTTATTAATGCAAAAAGAGAAGAACATTTCTGCAATTATTCTGAAATTAGGTAGTCATGAGCATTTTAACTGGTCACAATTTTCAGCATGAACCAATTTGTACCCGCTCTTTAACACTGTACGTGCTTGGCTAACCCATATTTAAGTAGAATGTCAATGGTATTTTCAGTATGCAGCTTGTTTTCTTCTGCACTAGTCCAGCTACAGGAGAAAAGAAATGGCATAACCCCTCAGGTCCTTCTTACACACACAGCAACAAATTGCTTGAAGACTGACCATTGAGATAATTCCTTGAAGCGCATTGAAACTAAACAGCTATCTTATATTCTTCACAAACCTGCCCGTTGTGGACTCCTTCTCAGGAAAGCAGTGTGATGATGCTATACGAAAAGCTCACAGACTTTTGGGATAATCTCCTGTTAAAAGAAATGACATCACAAACATGATTAATATCCAACAACCTAAAGCCACCAAAATACTGATCGTTTAGGAAAAAAATATGAGAGACTAGACAATTCTGAAATTTCGTGAATTCTTATTCCTTATTATGACAAGATACTAAAAAGGAAAATTTGAGAATCTCTAAATTGTTTCATTAAGATCATGCATCTTAATGAATCATGCATCTTAATGAAACATACTGTAATTAGATATTCACACCTAATTAGAGAGGAAAAATATGTTAAACCTACAGATGTGCAGACCCTGGGAGGAACGTCTGTAACTCATATCCCTTCAGCACCTGATGCAGGCTACCCAGATTTCCCAATCCATCAGCAAATGCTACTGCATTACCACTCATCCTTTGGAAAGTTTCAAAGGCTAAATCCAATGAATGTGAAATGTTGCCTTAATGACATTTCTGTGAGCCTGAGCAGATCCAAGAAATTGAATGAATTCATATCTTTCAAACTGAAGTAGGCAGGCACGTGCATCTCCTCTAGATGCTCAATTATAAAGCTTTTGCTTTATATTCACTTATACATGAATGGTTACCCAAAAGCTATTTCCTAGTGTCTGTCAAGGCTTAAGAAATGGCCTCATAGCCTTAATTTCCCCTCAGTGAGTTCACTAGTTGGTTAATTAACATTTGGAGAATACCAGATACATTTAGCAGTGGAACATCCTACTGGTCATTAAGGGTAAAAAACAAGTTCTTTGTTTTAGTACAAAAGAAAAGAATGAGAGAGAACTTGAGCACATAAACATATTAAGTAGTATATCTATGACTACTAATAAAATTGGGTAAGAGACAGACACAAGGGAAGAGTTTCAGAACCAGCAGGATGTGGGGCACTGACTCTCAATGCATTTGTGTACCTGGTAACTAAAAGTGATAAACCAAAGTCTGTGAAGCTTTCCATTGAGAACATTTCACATTAAATGCTGCATTTTGGAAATAAATCCAGAGTAAGCAATGCATGGCAGTCCTTGGGGCATGCAGAATGCTTTACAGTGTGGCTCTCCTCGTGTCAGCTTCTGCACACGAGCAAGAAGAGTGCTAAGCCCATTTATAAGGAAGAAAAATCTGATTATGCCACAGGCTTCCTCAGTTGTCTTTAGATGCAATTAGTAAGCATTTCTCACTTGCCTAGTCTTGTTTTATGAACTTAGTTACTCTGAGGGTGGTGGACCACTGGGACAGGTTGCCCAGGGAGGCCCCTTTCCTGGAGATATTCAAGGGGAGGCTCGAGGAGGCCCTGGGCAACCTGGTCTAGTTGGGTGTGTCCCTGCTGACTGTGGAGAGGTCAGACTAGATGACCCTAGAGGTCCCTTCTGGCAATATCCAATAGCATCTGTTTGTTGGAGACATGTTTTGGACCTTAAGAAGGTTCAGCAAGAACCCTCACATTAACATACTCCTGTCAGACAGGTGAATTTGTTTGGAGGCTTGAGAGCCTGATGAAACTTTAACTGAAATCAAAGACTTTCATTACTGCCATTGGAAAATCAATCAGGCACTTGGTCTGCAAATCTGGATGTTCTTTATGTTACTATTTACCACATGGCCTGTTAGTAACTTAAATAAATTGTATGAGAAACAATATTTGAAAAGGTTGCAATAAGTAAGACTATTGATGTTTTTCTGGAATGGTGTTGAACTCAGTGATTTTCAATAAAGAAGGTAATCTATATTGGCTCAGTAAATACACTGAATTTCCATACATTTGAAAGATTATTTAAGTAGAATACAGTAACACCCTACAGGAATAGTCTTGCCACTAACACCAAGATGAGTGGCGAAGATTTAAGAGCTTCTCTCAATATACACCAGATACATACATACAAGGAAATAAGAACAGTGACATATATCAGTGGTCCAAATCCTTCCTTAGACAAACTTTGCTGCAAATCCTCTTCTCTTCCTTAACTCCTCAGCTTCCCACGTAACCCGCTGTGCACCTTGGCATTTCTCTGCATCCAAAAAAAAAAGAGCCTATTCCTTTACCCAGTGACAGAACAAACAAACAAAAGAATTCATTTCTTTACTTTAAATACTCGTTGATATTCGGAAACTTCATTCATAAAGTGATGGAGGAAGTATGTCCTGTGGCTCACAGGAGAGAAGAAGGAAAGAGCGAAGGGAAATGCCTATCTGAGATTTTGTACACCAAATCTCTGATGCATAGGTTCTTCATTGACAGAAAGGCCTAAAGCAGCTGCATCAATCCAAACAATCCTTACTCTGCAGCAGCAGCCTGATCTCATATGCAAGGCACAACTGATGCCATCTTCAGAAACCAAGGGAATGACCAAGGGAAGAAGATAAGAAAGTAGCATACGGTTATAACTGTAAAACAACACTACTGTTCTTTCCTGAGAAGAGGAAATTTTAATTTCTGCTTGCCAGTGTGAGAAACCCATAAATTAAATTCTCATCCATCTCTGCATAGCAAAGATTAATAGAGCATCCCTCATCCCTCTCAGGACTGTTTGCAATCCGGACACTAGCACAGAGAGAGGCAAAAGTAGCGTTCTTGGGAAATCTCTGTCCTGGCTGACTGGGGTAGTTGGGCAGCACTTCCTGACTATCAAGGTAGCTACAGTGTAGCACCTCTGTCTCTCCAAACTGGCACCTCCTAAATGGGATCAATCACATACAGTCCCTTGTTGTTCTGTTGTTTGGGGTGGTTTTTTTTCTGCAGTGTTTGATACTGTTAGTTACATCATTAACAACAACAAAATATTAAACCATCATGCATGCCATATCAAATTTGAAATTCAGGAAAAAAATATTATCTGCTTCTGTGGCTTGTCATTTGGAAGAAATAATACATGATCCACTAACCAAGCAGCATAACCAAGATTATAAATCACTAAGATTGAAATCCCCACAGCATCATCTTTCTGTCAGCCTTTTCCCAAGACTCACAGAGCTGCAGGATATCAGCCAGAGAAGTAGCATAAAATGCTGCAACACTGATAAATAGAATACAGTTATCCCATCTAAAAATTCAGATATTTTTCCCCCTTCCTAAAGTATTGTTCATGTTTTTATACACACATATATACTCTTGGCTCAACATTTTTTAATCTCTTCATTCTGTGCTCTCCCACCCCCCTGCTGCTTTTGTTTTATCTAGTAAGGCAACGTTTCAAGGAGAGATAGGGAATAAGCAACTCAGTCACACACCGCAGGTATGTCCTCAATATCGTTCCACAGACCTTTTCTGAGATGTTGGCAGGAAGGTTCCAGGTCCTGCTTTAACACCTAATCACAACCAATTACAATATTTCCATTGATGTGTTCTCCTTCATTCCAAGGTTTCATTTCAGAAGCATCCAACTCGTATATCAGGGTTGAGGAAAGGAGAAGAAAGGAATTGCAGAGTGTTACCCAACAATACAGATGTTCAAGAAAAAACCTTTCTGTCATTTGCACAAAGATTAAGTATATGGTTCAATCATTTAATCTCAATTTTGTAGGTTTTCAATGGTCATTACAGCTGACTTTCTTACGTTTAGCCCCTTTAACCTCCAAATTCCTACTTCTGGAGGGATTCTCAGTATTAGACACTGGTTTTACTAGTCAACTAAACCAACATGTTAGCATTTTACTTCTTTCTCCTAGCAATAGACTCATATTCGGGTTACAGGAGAAATGCTTGCATACTCACAGCAAGTATATTTTAAACTCACCATTCATCTGCAAGCAAAGCACCTAAGCACAGGAGTCAACTCTACTTAGACCAAGTTGCCAAAGGGCATCGTACAGAGGCTTTTAGGTCTTTGGCAAATCAGTGGTAATGATATAGACCTTAAACAGATCTCAAACATGAAAAAAGAAGGACATAAATAATGTTAAAAACAGGACTGTTGAAAAGTCCTTACAGATCAAATATCTCACTTGATGAAGAGATTCCCAAAATCTCTGTTCAGTCCCATGAATAGCTGAAGGAGAAGCATCTGTGAATAGCAGAGGAGCAGCTATTCACAGATCATTTGCTAGCTCTGAAAGTGTTGATGGATGTAGAGACAAAGCAAGGCAGAAATATTGAATATAAACTCTTGGTTGTGACCTACAAAAAACAGCCCACTCTCCTTAGACATTTTCAGTGGCTCGTTCTTTGCAGGAGGGGGCATGCTAGGATGCTAGGATGACTTCTTGTGAAAAGCAATTATCTTTTCCCACTGAACTTGAAAAACTAGAGGGCTATTTCAGATGTTTTATTTAAATGTGCCTTAAATGCAAGGTAGTTTTTTATTGCAAAATATTTTGCAGCTAGCTGTTTTACATAATATACTCACGGGTTTTGGCCTTCCACATCCAAAAAGCTGTGTTTCACAGCTTATAATGATGAACCAAGTCTGTCTGCTTTTTATTAACAATGTTTTCTATTGAGAAATATTTCAAATCCAAAGAGATATTTTCACCATATGACTTCTGATGTGGTTTTGTGCTGTCACTTGCCCTGATAATAAAGGTCATCATAGTGTTTGAGGACTCTATGATGAGAGGATGAGAAACAAGGACTGAAAGATGCCCCCAGGCTCCAGCGCTCCATCCTTTTCCCCAGTGCCTGAAGTCCTACTAGGAAATCTGTTTTCTTATTTTAAGATTAAAATATAGCTGCTGATAGCGGTTTGCATTATTAGACTAAGGACTCTTACATGAAAGGTTAGTACCTTCCATACATAAGTGGGGAGGTTTCAGCTGAAAAGGATACAGGCAGAGCTGGGACTAGCACTAAAGTCTNTCTGACCCAATTTGCTAGGCAGCACTGGAAGCAGTGTGTTACCAGTTCTCAGGTCATGCAATACATGCCTTTGTATTTGTAAAACTTGCTGTATCTTAAGGGCAAAATGCAGTTCTCCTGTCTGCAATGCAGTGTTTTAGCTGCAATGCAGATCACTAATATTTGTTCTACCTGTCCAAGTCTTAGAGAGGTCAGCTATGATTTTGTGAACCTCCCTCTGCAATTGCTTCCCACATTCTAGTGTCTCTTTCCCAGTCAGTGAAATTAGTGCCTTTCTCTCTTCTGGTTTGTTGCTGGCCTGGCTCAGTTCCATTTTTTTCCGCTGACTTCTTAAAGCCCCCTCATTGCTCTCCCTCCAGACTCTCTTAGCCTAAGGGTGGCCTATGTTCTCTGACCTCCCTTCTTCAATATGTAGTGGGTATCCAATAATTCATATGTTTTACTCTCTGATATGCCTTTCAGTCCCACTTTACCCTAGTTCATGTGAGACCAAAAAGGAGCGTCTCTCTTGTCAGCACTGCCCAGCTACAAGGTTCCTTCATTTTTAACCTGCCACATTGAGAAGAGCAGGAGCAGCTAGAAATCTATTGGAGCGAAATCTCTGAGACAGCAGTGACAGGTCACCTCCTTGTAATATGGTGTCTTCAGATAAAGATTTCATAAGAAAACTGGTCTTGGGTTTGTGTTCTCTCATTTTCATTTCTTCTCTTTCTTTTCTGAAGAAAAAACAAACAAACAAAAAACAATCACAAAGCATAAACCTCCATCTAAAATGGTGGAAGACAGGCTTTCTGCAATCAGAGTCCCTGGCAAACATTGCAATTTTCCCAGATTCAGTGAGGTAGGGACTCTTTTTTTCCTTCTGCTTGCTTTCATAGTTCTTTCCCAAAAGGCCACTCTGATGAGTGGGTTTCTCTTCACGTGGACCTGCAGGAACTGTTTATTTCTTGGTTTGATTTTTGACCTGACCATTGATGCACATAACTGAAACCTAGTCTCTGAAGTGCAGAATGAACCAACTCATGAAATCAGGCTTTTCCAAGAAACATTTGTACATCCATATGTACAGACATATATATATACTGACACGCACACAAAGAGTGACAATCCTTTTACAATCCATTTCAATCACTGCTGCTGTACACAAGAAGCATGAGTTCCCCCTCCAGGAGTTTTTCTCTGTGCCTGTAAAAGTATTGTGAGAAAAAGCAAAATAGTGTGGAATCTGAGTCAGGCAGGTCTCATCCATGAGCAGGCTGGGCCAGAGCTAAATGCTGCATTGCACCAAGACATGGTGCCTTCCTCCTACCTGAATTTACCCTCTGCTGCACCGCTATGGACAAGAAAACTGAGCCTGCAAGTGTCTAGGATTATAACCATGAGTTATTCCTGTGTTCTAGTGCTGTGTGCACAGCAGAGCTTCATCACCTTGAGACCTTCCCTCCCTATAAAAGGAGGGCTTGTTTTTATCCATGGCATCAACACTGCTTTAATAAAACTCATCAAATGTCAGATATTTTCTGATGTGCTGTGCTCCCTGAAGTGAACTTTGCGCTCAAATGCTTTGCTAAAAACCTCATTCTTAGCTGAGCTAAACATTCATTAAATTCTTCTCTAAAGTTAACTAATTGTTTGTGAATACTTAGATACGTGGGACTTTGTGAAAATTGGAAATTGATCACTGAAGTTATATATTATTCTTTCTTTTTCATGCCTGCATATAAATAGGATTCCAATGTTACTGGAATTTTTAAAGCTTTCCATGGCACTCAGTCATGGGTGCCAGGTAGGAATTCAGTTCCTGTCACCAGACTGCGTGAGAACATAAACATAACTTGGAAAGCAGTGTGAGCCCAAACAAAGCGAGTTCACTGTGGAATGAGTTATGTTAATATAACAGTAAGCCTTCTGAAGCATATAGAAAATTCTAGAATCAAAGACTTGAGTCTATATTTCACATGGTACAGTATGAAGGTGCAACCATTTATGGAAAAACCCCAAGAAAATATTTCACAAAAAGATGTTTTATTAATCCCAACAAAGAAAGAAGATTCTGTAGATCATCAAAATGTTCATAACAAACCCCAAACAGCATGAGCTGAGAGCACCCTCTTCTGATCATTACTTTGTTTTTCAAGTTCTAGATTAAAAAAATTCTGCATATGCTGTAAAATTTCAGTAACCTGCACCTTAATCAGGATTGCAAATAAAAATCTTCTCAGGAGATGAATGCAATAAGTTTGTTTCGGCTACAAGCCAGCATTTTTACTTTCATTGTTCTTTTTTACGAAGGTGAAAACACTTCTCCCAGACTCTTTCCCCTTGTGTGTTCCAATTTGATCTCCATGAGGCCAGCCAGGGCCAGAGGTGAAGGAGGCAGGCTGATTTTGTTACTTAGCTCATGTCACCAAGAGATTTAAATTCAGCTGGAAAAAATGCTAGTGTAATACTAAAAGAGCATATTCCCAAAGATGAAAGTAGGAGGAAGAAGACAGGGTGTGTGGGGGGAGATGAGGACAAGAGGAAGGTTAGGGACATAAATAGTTTTTCTATAGCTATAGCAGCATTATTTGTAAAGTGTTCTCACACAGGCCAAACTGAAAACAAATTCTAACTTCTGCTGTAATTCAGAAAAATAGCAATGAGAGCTGCGCCTCTGCCCTTCTGCCTCCCTTTCAGCTTCTGAGAGCCAGAGAAGTAAAGTAGCTCATGAATATTAGAGGTAATGAAGCCTGATTTTCTCCATATTTGTGTTTTCGTGTTGATCGATTCTTGTGTCTGGAAGATATAAACTTTGACTTGTTCTGCATTTGAGGTAGTTGTGCTCTCTTCAGGGTATATTCTCTGGGATTTTGAAAGACTCAAGCTCATGTTGTAGAGCTTTTCTCAGCAGGCAGCAGTCAGATGTCTCTCTCATCTGGACATCTATTTTCATAAAGATTGTAGGAACATCCTATCTCTGAGGATGTTCTATATCATAATTGGTAAAAATACAATAATGGGTTCAAAAAACTAGGTAGAATTGACTATTGAGCGGATATATCGATACATCTAACCTAATGAAAGCTTGACCCCATCTTTTTAAGTTTCTGAAGCTGTTAGAGAACCCTTGATAGGCAGAGGTGTGGGTAAAGGTTCTCCTTGGTGTAGGTGGTGATTAAAATCAGAAGTGAAACCCAAAGAGACAAGAGGAGACAGAGGCCACGGCCAACAGTCTGCTCTGCAGATGAGGCAGGACATTTTGGGGTGAGTGATCCTACCTCTCAGGACGAGATGCTTATGTACCAGCCTGAATTCTCAGCATCACTCACTGAAAGCCAACAGAAATTAAATTGGAAGATACAGCCACAACCCTATTATGTGATAAGGAAACCAGGGCAGATACACACAGCGCAAAGATAAGAGGGTCATGAAAAATAACAGATCAATTTGGATCAGAGGGAGTGGATGCACTATTCACCAGATGCACTCAGCCACGCTGGAATGCCAGGTGAGGCTTGCCCTTGTCAAAATATAACCAATTAGCCTCTTTGCCCTCTCTGAATTTAAAGTTCTGGCATGGACCATTTTAGACAGACTGATGGCAGCAGTGTATGCAGGAGCGACACAGGACCAGTATGATGCTGAAATATCACTAAAATCAAGGATTCTTGCTTGTCCCTCTGTCATCTTTAGTGCAGCACGTCTGGAGACCTGACATTATCAAAGAACAACATAGAGCCTTCTGGGAAGGGCAATGCTAGAGCTAGAATGCAGACATATGCAGAGATGCAAAGGATAGAAATATGTTTTGATTCTGCTAGTGAAGAGCTGCACGGTAATTCAGGTTATCTGACAGGACAGAAATTCAATTCAGACCATTCCAAGCTCTTGCTGACAGAAAAGGTAACCTGCAGCTGGGTTACAGAAATGAATTTGTAGATGCTGTCCAAAGACTTTTAAAGCAATGCATGGCAAATGCAGCTTTGAAATTATTGGCCCAGAAGCAGTAAATTAGAAATTAGGATTTTAAGATATTATGTTAGAAATAAAGGAATTGAATCTTTTTCCTTTTTGTGCTCTTAGAGTATTTTTGGTTGCAGGTGCAAAGTGGGGCTGATCAACTGCAAAAAGTCCTTACCGTTATAACTGCTGTATCACCTCATTTTCCAAAGCTTTAGCAAGGCTTTACCCAGCAGCTGGAATGTGCTGGAAAGGAAGGACAGTCATAGAACAAAGAGTTTGAGGGTTTTGAGTCTGGTCATTTGTTCCATCTGAAATAAGACTGTAGCATCTGTGAGCGTATGCGGTTTGAAATGGTGCAGAGTCAGCCATGCAGTCGGCATCCATATGGGATGCTCTATGGTAACGTGCAGAAACCTCCAGTTATCAGTTCTCATTATCAGGTTTCAGAAAATGTGGATCAGCAATGCATGAAAACGTTGTTTAGTAGAATTAAAATTATCCAGGGGCATAGAAAGCCTGAAACTTCAAAATCTTTAGATATTTGCACATCAAACTTTGGTTTTTTCTTTTAAAGAAAAAAGAAAGACAAGACTCTCTGAATCATTATGAAAGAACCTCAGAAAGTACTAGGAATGACACTTGAGCATAACACTTTTACAAAGATGATAAAGAATGATGGGGAAAGTTGATAAAATGATGCTCAGTCCCTTAGACATCTTTCTGGGAAAGCAGTTCAGAAAAAGGTTCCATTTAAATTTAGCTGCTTACAAAATTTCCTCAGACCTTAATCTGCTGTATTCTTATTTTGAAGATGACCATTTTGAGAGGTCAAGACTGCCAGTCCTTGTGTTCTCAGAAATTCACCAAATGGTTGCCAAAGCAAGCCTTATGAAACTACAGCAAGGATTGGACAGGATCCCTGTAACCTATTCATAGACTGGTAGTATAGTGTTCCTATAGGTCTTATTTTCTTCACAAGGATGAAAAATACTACAGAAAAGGACAGTTGTACACATTAGATATCAAAAATGTATTGCCATGAACAGAAAGCACTTTGCTTAGGCCTGAATTAGTTACATGCACAATGTAGCTCAGCTTATGAGTCTAACGGACTAGCATTTAAATGCATTAGAAGAGACTAATGCAGCGTTTCATGATTCGTGTTCATCTTCCTATGGTACTCACACAAAGTGCACATTTGATAAACCAAAACTGGAAGTGGACTGAAATGAACTGGATCCTAAAGAAACATACAAAATAAGGAGACAATCCCTTCCTATAACCGTAGAATCTTAGAATGGTCTGGGTTGGAAGGGACCTTCCAGACCATCTAGTCCCACCATCAACCCAACTCTGATCAAACCCATCACTAACCCATGTCTCTCAGCACTGTGTCAACCCGACTTTTCAATCCCTCCAGGGATGGGGCCTCAACCCCTGCCCTGGGCAGCCCAGGCCAAGGCTTCACAACCCTTTCCCTCTCAAAATTGTTCCTCATCTCCAACTTGAACCTCCTCTGGTGCCACTGGAGGCTGTTACCGCTTGTCCCATGGCCTGTGACTTGGGAGAAGAGAGGCCCCCCCCTCCTTTCAGGGAGTTGGAGAGAGCAAGAAGGTCTCCCCTCAGCCTCCTTTTCTCCAGCCTGAACAACCTTCTTCTGCATCTTTCAGGAATATTTCAGTAAGTGCAATGCTATCTTTCCCCACGCTGGCAAGTCTCACCAATTTGTTGCTGTTTCTGAAACGGAATGAATGTTTTTTGTTAGCAACATCATTAACATCAGCATGAGGGCCAGGGGCATACAAGCTGAGAATGTTAACATGTAATTCAGGTTTGAAATCAATTTTTATACTCTCATGGTGTTTTGTTGTGGGTTTGATTTTTTTTCCTATCTTTGCCAGCATGTCCTGCTTCCAACAGGAACGGAGCACCAGCTACAGCGGTGCTGTGAGAACTGATATTCTGGGTCCATTTCTAACCTGCCTTCAAAGCAGAGAAATTACATTCCCTTCCTTTCATAGAAATCAAATAACACTGGTCTCACATTTTTTTACTGCCTAAGTTCCAGAAGTTCTCTGCTATTGCAAGGGAAGCAACAGTGGTGCAGCTGTCTGTGCATTAACATGGGTGAAGCTATCCAGTGGTTAAATCTGGAGTAGATTTAAATTCAGAGCAGAGGTCGAAAATTAATCAGGTTAGAGTTTGTGTGTACATGTAATGGTGCTAAAATCTTGTGGGGTTTTTTTTGCTTTCTGAAGTGTTGGTTGTGTTTGTTCTGTAATGGGAAAATAGGGTCCATTCCACTTTGGAAAGAAACCCAGAACCCAAATTATGTCAGTAAATTCACATCAAGAGACTGAAATGCCCAAGACACCTCCTTATCCTCCCCTTTCTGGGGGTGGAAAGTTTGACTTTCAGATGAGACTGGAGAAGAAAGATGTCTCCAGATGGAAAATGATGAAAAGCGGAATTTGGCAATATTATTAAAGTGGATTCCTGGTTTTAATTATATAGTTATATAACAAGTAATGGCAAATCCATTCCATGTCAAATCATGTCCAGCTTATCTGCTTTAAGCGCTTCAGGCACCCACTTCTCTACAGTGCACAGAACCCGGTCCAGTCTTCAGCTCTTGGGTTGAGACACCATCTTGCAGTGATCTCTTTAGTCAGCCAGAAGACGCCCACACCTCAGTTTCCCACCATTTCAACTGCCCCTATCTGCACAGGAAGCTTTTCTGAAAGACTTGAACTGGCTTTTAAAATTAATTTGATCCTTGTGTCAACTGTTAGCAGTGTGCCACTGAGTTACATTCATTCAGGATTCATCAATACTTATAGGAAAACTGCTGTTACAGCCACTGTTCTGACTGCCTTGAAATACTGAGCTAGCACACTACTTTGATTAGAAAGACTATTAACTTGCAGGAGAAAACCTAGACATAAGGATAGAAAATTCAGGCTTAAAACAGAAGGTATTGCAGTCATGATGTTACTTTGCAGACTGGAAGAATATTTTAGGTGGTTATAATGATGGAAATAGCAGTCTGGGTTTGAGAAGCCTGAACTTCAGCGTGAAAAACTCTGTGCTCACCAGCCTGATCTTAATTAATCTGTCACTACAAACATGACCTAGTTACCACAGCACAAATGTCAGCTTGTAATAGCTTTTCCCTGGAATCCTTAACTGGCCTTTGCCAATTACGTTTGCCATTTACATTGGCCATTCAGTCATGAAGAGTAGCTGACTAGCTCCACCTTCTGCTGCCTGGAGCGAACTGTACCAGCAGCGCCAGTTCTCCAGCAGCCTCTTCACATTTGCCCCCCTAGAGCTGGCCTAGGCCCTCTGCTGCCCCGCACCACTGCCGGGACCTGGCAGCAGAAAGCAGGAGCCTTTACCGTCATGGAGGTTTTCTTTAACCTCAAATCTTCTTCTTTTTTTTTTTTAATTTAAATTCCCTTTTGAATTACAGGGTGAAAACGTGGGGCAGCATTTTTTAAATACTTTTTTCCCTTTCCAAAAGACGTAACAGCTCTCTTAAAATAATTATCCCACACATATAGGAAACATGCAAGGAAGGAAACAGAGCTGTTTGGGCTACTGCTGCACTGATAATAAAGGAGGCCACTATGCTGAAAATGATGACTCAGATCAACAGATGGATGCCCTCATCTCACAGTTGCCATATGTGCTGACTGGAGCATTCACATGGGGTATTTATTTAGTTGTTTAAGTTTAAAAATACATTTTCTGATGTTCACTTAAAATGCTGCCTTAGTTTATGAGAGAGCTAATGAACGCCGGTTCTAAAATGTCATCCTTCTCAGTATTTCCCTTTTTACTTTAGGTGGAATACCTTAAATACTCTTAAAACATCCCGTACCATCCCAGTGAGCAGGCTGCAGGAGATACTGCCGTATGACACACTTGATTCAGAGAAACACACCAAATAATTGCCAAAGTGGAAAGGTAGCAAGGATTAATGCCATCAAATGTCTAAAATCTCCACGATTTTAGTTATATTTTATGGATTAGCCCAGCACAGGATTTTATTTTCACAATAGAATTACTTTTCCATTAGTAAAGAAAATAACACCGAAGGGCTTATTAATCAGAGACATTTTTCTAGTCTGTGTAACACTTAGGCATCAGTGAGACGGCTCCTCAACTGAAAGACCAGCCTTGCAGGTGTTCTCCAGAGGAAGGAAATTTATTCCTTGGGCTGACTGCTGTCTTCAGATACATCTAAAGCAATGCACCTCCTGCTAACAGCAAAGTCAACTATATGAAGGTCTGTCATCATTCTTGCTGCTGTACACCTGCCTCAAGTGGCCCCAAAACACAATGGGGCATTTCCGAATTACTAGTCTGAGAAGGTCTGTAATAGGAAAACACTCAAATCAAAGTGAGCAAATGAAAGATAACTATAAACCAGAAAATGATTGCAGAAAGTCCAAGGTCCAGGTATTTTTGTTGCTGAGGGCAGTGTTGACTGCCTTAGCCTCAACTGTGGCCCCTTCCTAGCTCTAAAAGAGATTTCTCCATCTCTAATTTGCCTCTTTTATCCTTCGATGCATTGCTCGTGGATGCTCTTTACTTAGAAGACCCCTTCCAGCCAACTCCAAGGAATGTGATAGTTTCTGGGGGCAGTTTTGTGTATTTGAATGGGATAATTTAAATGCTGTTCTTCATTCTTCATACGCCACACTGAAAATCTGTTACCCTGTGCCCTGGAGGGAACATCTTTTACTTACACAAATTCATGTCAAACCAAGTTTTTGTTTTTCGAATTAGCAATTAATGCAGAATGATGCAAAGCAGAATAATAAATAATCTGGCTGTGCAGCCTATTCTTTCATGAAAACATGGGGGACTTCAGTGTCGAGCTCAGCTAACAATTAGTACATCAGTGGGAAAACAGACCTTGCCATCAGTTAATGCACTATAAATAAAGTTGTCCAGATCTTCGACAGCTTTCTAAAACAATACATGAGGTGAATTATCTCCAAGTTAATTGGAAGCTACAAAACTCTAAATGCTTGCTTTATGCTTGCAGTAAATGTAAATCCCAATTTTAGTGTTATACAACAGGTATCTCACGCCATGTAGAGAACTATTTGAACAGACTCAGGATTAATGTAAATTTCAAATTTAAGAAACTAAGTACAGATCTTTCCCATATGCCTATGGGTGTAAGAACTGGAAAGAGATCTCAGAGTCCAGTTCCCCACCTCATTTCTAATAAAGAAATCTCATAGAATCTGTTCCTGAATAAAGGGTTTAAGGTCAAATCTGCAATAGCAGAATGATAAATAAATTTTAAAAAAAAATTGTTTGTCTTGTCAACACAGACAGTTTTGGGTTGATTTCTTGAATGCATTTACTTTTTGATTCATTCCTAGGTGTGCAGTGTGTGGGATCATCATGAATGTCAACACACACAGTCTACAAAAGCACACAGTCACTTCTGTAGATACATATATGCGACCCACACGTGTAGGAAAGCGGGTCTAAGTGCTTCCAAGCTTCCAGAGTGCAGTAGAAGAAACAGGTTGCCATACCAACAACTTTTACAGTATTCGTCAGCGTCGTAAACCACTCAGAAAGACTGTTACAGTTTTTCATCAAGTTCTCTCGTGTGGGTCATTGTTTCATCTGCGTAAAATTTTCCCATATTTTCATCAACAGTTATTGCATACCCAGAGTTTTCTTTTCAAGTGGGAAAAACACCTCTCTGGATCTTTGTGCCTCCAGTCCATATCTATATTCTGCCTGAACTTACTCAGAAAAGCCACTGATGTCTATGGGAGTTTTATCTAAAGAGTGTCGATACGTAGTTGTGACCTTAGAAAGAATATATTGCTCGGTTTATGCTGGTAGCCCATGCCTTCAATGCTGTTACTTGCTATGAAGCAAAACCACTTTGATCTGCAATTACAAATTTTCTTATATATTCTGGAAAATTTATGCATTATTGACGAAGCTAGAAGGAACAGAATACCAAAAGTACAGCAGCAAAACAACACTTAATTGTTTTATTTTTAAATTTATTTAATGCAGTTTATAAACTAGTTTAATGTAACGCCTCTTTTACAAAGTTGACCATCAAAATACTTTAAAAGAACTTACTGGCTTTTGATAAATAGGTTCATATAGGACAGGCATGCTCATAGGAAATTTCAGCTTTGGATGACAGTCATTTAACAGCAGAAAAGTGAATTAACAAGAAACTTTGTAGAAATGCTTGAAAGGATGGTATGTCCTTTCATACCTCTTTATCCAAATGCAACTTCTTCATTATTCTACAGCTTCCCCTCCTATATCCATTTTCAAAACTTTAAATTAATTTTAAACATGAAAACATTTAGAAATACAAATAATATACCCAATAAAATGCATTAATTATGATGAACGATAATGGGAAAGAAAATCTGGCATAGTTGTCTATGTGGTAAGGATTTTTAACATGGAAGCAGTCAAAAATACAGAAAAGTCTTTTCATTATTGACATTAGTGAACTACACCCACTGTGTTTATTTTTCTCTTTTTTTCCATCAATACTGGGTTTGCTGCTCTTGTTTGTGTCAATCTCATTCACATTGTCAGGGGCACTCCAACTGTTAGCGACTGCTGCCAGGACTCCATTCCTCTCTTCAGCCTCTTCATCCTCATCCTGATAGGAAACAAACCCATAGGTACTTAAGTGCAGTTTTCATTGCCTATTTGCTTCAGATCTGCAGCAAATAATAAGATTTTTCTTACCACTCCTCCTGTAACTTCTTCCTTGCTTTCAAGGGTGTGGACCTACATGCACAAGACAGCTCCTTCCAGCTCTCAAAACTTCCATTTACAGGAAAAACACTGACTTAAACACCATCTTACTGCAAAAAGTTTCATGAGTGTGTCGAGCAAAACTGAATTTGTTCAAATATGGCCCACTAAGGTTTACTTAAGACAGCAGCAAATCCATGAAATGCACAACAATAAGTTTTCTTCTGCTCAGGAAAAGCCTGGCAAAGGTCAGTGTCTAGGAAATGGGTAATGGAAAGCTCCAGTCTGGAGATGGAGAAGGTGTGGGCGTTGCCAGTCAAGCTGGCTGCACCCCAAATCAAGCACCCCAGAATACAAGACACTTCCCTACTGTGCAGTTGGTTACTCTACTCCTGGTGTTTTGTGATGAAAACAAAATTACTTAAAACTCCCCACCAAAACAAACAAGAAAGCAAAAAAAAAGCACAAAGGAAAAAAAAAAGAGGGTCATAAAGAGGGACAAGCCCATCAAGTAATTAAATACTAAATAGCTCATCCTACTTTCTTTCAAGTCCTGAAACCCATGCTTTAAGTTCAAAGTTATGCCAAGGTTAAACATATTTTTATGTGCTTCACTGCATCAAGAGAAATCTTTGGAGAATGTTGTATGAGCCTTCTGGTGAGTTTTCTTTCCTGGATTGGAATGGCTTGAAGCCATGAAGTTCATGTATGAAATCTTCACCCTTTGAAGTCAGCAGGTTTTCTGTTACTGACATAGAGGACAAAGGATTAGACATCAGCTGCAGCTTCAGCTCTGAACACATACTGGAAGTCCTGGGAGTACTTAGTTTGGTTTGGGGTATTGCAGAGACATCAGCAGATCCGTGCTGGAAAGATTGGCTCCAACTTTATCGCAACTAAACCTGAATTTGCATCATTGAAGGAGGGGTCATTTTAATTCAAGCAGGTGTACTTATAATTCTAATTTTCTCCTTAGGATTTTATTACCTTCAAAATCAGCAGACAAGCAGGAAAAGGCTAAAAATGTCTTTGTGAAATGTAGAATGCAGAATCCCTTTCCTCTGACGCATTTGCCTTTTCCATTTGCATCATGAGGAGAAATAGATTAGACAAAGGCAAACTTTAGAAAAATTAAGATGTGCAGCCCTGTGGGTTGTCTCACAAAAAGCTCATTTAGAACTACCCCCGCTATTAAAGTCAAGGAAAGCTCATGAAGCCACCTGAGTGATCTCCTCGCCAGTGCAGAATTGCTCTCCTGCCCACAGTACTTGTCGATGGCATGGTTCTTGAGCCTTTCTTCCTTTAACATTAGTAATGTCCTTGAAAATTAAAGTGGAGTCTGGACAATGTTCTCAGACTGCTGGGAATCAGTGAAGCAGAACAGATGGGGCTAGAAAAAGGGATTATTACTGCTTTTCATTTCCAATTTGCCAAAAAACTCCAGTATATTTTATTTGAGAGAGAGAAATGTAGCTCAACACAACGTGTCACCTTTAAAAATATACTGACCACAAAACCATGCTCATCCTCCTCCCAGTCTCCCACAGCTACGTGAGAATTTTGAAACCAAAGGCCAGGATAAGCATCCGCCTATAAAACATTCAGAGGATCAATCTATAAAATTCCAGTCTGAACCCTAGACAACCCCCAGGGTAAGTACTAAACCTCAAACCTGGAGTTTTACTTGGGGTGTAACTCTGTTATAAATACCTTGCTCTTCTGCTTCAAACAGTTGTGGCAGCTGAGGGGAACACTGGGGACAGACGAGGAGCCTTTGTCAGCAGCGCCTGGCACTTGAAACAAGGCACCAGAGCTGCAGCTTAATGAATGCCCTCGGTGCTTCAAAAGTTAATAAAATAAAGAAACCTGTCAGCAGACTCCTGAATTTCTTACCACTGCTCATTTTTTAGAAAGGGAAAAAAGAACAAAACCATGTCTATAGTTCAAAACTGGCCAGATTTGGGGCATTATTCAGTGTAAGAGTGTATTTGTCTCTCAGTCAGGGGTGGCTACAATCTGTACAGAATTAGCTTTACTGCAGAGGACGAAAGGACATTGCATGTGTACAATTTTTCTTTTCATGCCACCATCCCTGAACAATTGGCAGAAGGGTGGTGCCTTATCAGGCTGTTCTTAACCCCTTCCTGCTTCCCAAGAGGCAGATATTACTTCAGCAGACAACACCATAAACCCGATGCTGTTACAGCAGGTAGAAGGCAAGGCTCTGGGAACAGAAAGGAGTTTGCAGCAGAAGCACTGCATCCCAATCCTTGGTAAGGAGAAAGTTAGTCTAGAGGAGAATACAAGAAACTGGGACTGTCAGGGGGCTTTTCCAACTCGCTACAGAGAATGTGATGACAGATTAAGCTGATTTATATTGTATTTGCAGGTGTTCACCTGTTGCAGGTGTTCACCTGTGGCTTGAATTTTAAATATCACGCAATGTTGTCTCCGGATTCCAGCTGCCAATAAGAAAGTGACAGCTGGCACTAAGAGCTCTGTTTGGATACAGAATTGGTAGCACCCAGGAAAGGTACTGTATGTCACCTGGGCAGTTCTGTACATGGCACCTGCTATTGTGGCTGCTGTCTGTACCAACCACAGTGTTTGTTGGCCAATAACCAACATCTAACAGCCAATGGAATTGAGAAAAGTTGTCATTCCCATTGAATAATAAAGATGCTTACAACATACAGCGTTGCACGCCTGGGGCTTACGTGGTGTTCAGAAAGGCATGATGCTCGCACAGAGAAGCAGCAGAAACTCCCCACTGCTCCCACCACTTTGTTTTCTGTTTTTAAATTTCCCTCCCTTCTGACCCAGAGGAAGTGGATTAGGCAAAAGACAGACAAAGGCCAAGGAGAATTTCTGTTTTACAGAAGAGCACAATTCACACCTTTGTGTAAAACAGAAGAAACTTGGGATTTTGGAGAGGAAACCTCTCCCTTTTAGGCAGTCTGTTATGCAGCTGATGTGAACAGCATGTTTTGCCCCATCCTCCTTGTAGCAGTAGTTCCTCTGCTTTCTTCCTTGGCTTTAAGGCTCTCTCTCTGTGTTTCATGTGATGTGAGACATCACAAGAGTGTGGATATGAAGAGCTCTTTCACCAGTTTCTATTCTAAACTGGAGAACATGATAGCCCAGTGACTGATTGCTTTAAAGAGCAAACCAAAAGGCAAACCAGTACAACTAATTTCTATACAAGGGAGAGGGTTACATTTTCAATTCACCTCCTACATTTATTTACATAATTCCAAGTGCAAATTCTGTATCAGCTCTCAAATGGGAATAACAAACTGGGAAGTGAGATTTCTAATTAACCTGTGTCCACAAGAGACCATGATAATGAGGAGAACACATTTATAAGTGACGATACTGACACAGAACTTGTTAAGTACCTGCGAGACAGTAACGTGCATTTTCAGCTGCTACTCCTGTCCTTGCGATGGTTTGGATTTTACAGTGAGAAATGAGAAATACAAGCCGGGTGTTGTCTCCATGGTACCCTAAGCAGAGAGTGGTGCTTGTCCTTGTCCTTGGCTACAGTAGGAACAGGACATGACAGGCATTTTCCTTATTCTACAGAGTCTTGAGCTGATCTAGGACCAACCAACTGCCCCTTCCCTTAGATGTTTGTGTGGGCAAGAAGTGAGCTGCACTGGCTTGCTCGCTCTTGATGCACAGCAAGAGGCAGGAACATTCCTGAAGCGACAGGCCATCCCTTTCAGTCATTACCATCCATCACAGAAATGAAACTTGAGTCTTTCTTCCTTCTTCATTTTAGGGCTGCTCCTCCATTTGCTCAATGTCTTTCAAGTCCTTGAGTTCCCACATCTGCCCCATATGCAGGCACATGTGCCCCAGATGACAGGGCATCAGCCGCAGGCAGGTGAATGCAAGGGCAGTCCTAAGTGCCTGAATCACCCAAGCACTGAAACACTTCCAAGTTTTTATTTTCTTACTGGAACCTCCAATAAATTTTGGGGGTTGTTTTTTTGTTTTGTTTTGTTTTGGATTGTTTTGTTTTTCCCGCTCTATGAGCAAAAAAAAGAACCACTTACTTCACAAGATGGGTATGCTCAGAGGGAATTGCTACCTTGCCAAAAAAAACCTACTTTCAGGCTTTCCACTCCTCATTCAAAACGAGTGTTTGCCCATTTGCAGACACTCCCCCATTAGAAATTGTCTTTTAAAAATCCAGTGGGTGGCTCAGCTTTGTGTCCATTTTTCAGTCATTCTTCACACATCCAGATCTAATGACAGCTTTGAACACACCCCTGGGCATGTACAAAACTCTTGTGAAAACAGCCAAAATCCAGTCCTAATTGTTGTACTACTAGGCATAGAAAAGAACACATCTTGGCTGATCTTCATTGTTTTAAGCTTCTCCACTTGAACTCAGTATCCTCTTTCTTCAGCCTACCTAGGAGTTTTACTTAAGCATCTGTGATGCTCCATTCTAGTTTAGCTTAAATAAATAGTTAATAATCTTCCTTCCTCTGGCAGTTTATCCCTACAGCACTCAACCAAACTTCTTCCTGCTTTTTTTTTTTTTACTGTTACTCTGACTTTTCTATTCATCCACTGATTTCATAAGCTGCTTAAAATTTTCTTTTCTATCATGCATATTAGATTCAGTTCTGTAATGAAGAGCTGCAAGACAATCAGCTTCCAACTTTCTTGTGATTTCTTTTCCACTGCTTATGAAAGCAGTGCTAAACACTGTAGATGGAAGATGTGACAAAACTTCATGAAACTGTCCTGATTATTTCAGCAAGATGACAACCACCAGACTAAAAAAGGCCTGCAAAGAAGTGATCCCTTTTTATTTTAAGTGTATTTCGCAGTATTTTGGAGTTCTGAGAAGCTCATTAGAGGAGCAAAAAGTGCTGCTATAATCATGATGGGGAACAGAAAATGAATCCCAGTCTGAACTTAAACTGCAGCCATTGAAAGAGAAGGTGAAAGTGTAAGGCGATAGGGATCTGAGACACCTTCTGTGTGAAGCTGCCTGCTAGTAAACTGACTCAATACCACGCATGTGCAGAAGGTTTCGTAAAGAGAATGTCATAAAGTCTTTTGGTTTGGGTTTGTTTGGGGTTTTTTTGCTGTATTCCAATAAAACCAAGTCACCAACCTCAATCAATTTTTTGAACTGCAAGTTGCTGGGGAGACAAGTGCCTTTGATTTTTGTGATACGTCTAGCACACTGTTTGATAAAGGGCCATAAGTCCATCCCAAACCAGAGAATCATTATGGGAGGGTGTTTATCTCTTACAAAAAGCAACAGGTAAACAGGTTCCTTTTCTCAAGGTTATTCTGTTTTCACTGTCCTTATTCTAAGATAGAAACTTCCTTAAATACATTTACCACTAGTGCTAAGATAATTTATTCTCTAGCAGGTATAACTGAAGTCTGTTTTGTAGGCCAATAATCAAAGAATTAAAATACCTTTGGAATTTCCTTTGAACTGAGGCGATGCAGAGTGCAGAAATGCGCCACAGCATACTCCAACAGCGCTCCAAAGATGAAACTGAAGCAGATACCAAGGTACACATCAATTGCCTTTATAAAGCAATTAGCATTTGGGAGGGAAGTCCTGGCTCCCATCATCAGTGTTGTCATAGTAAGGACTGTGGTGACACCTGTGGAATGCAAAAAAAAAACCTGTTCTGATAAAACAGATGGCAATGAGGGCTGTTCCTGCAAAGGCCCTGCTACAGCACAGCTCTCCCTGACTGTGAACTGCCAGAGTGCCACACCATTCCATGTGCCCTGTTTTGCAGAGAAGACTTTCAAATGATTCTGAAGTTCTATGCTTTAAAACACTTGTGAAAAATGTTTGTGAAGGTAAGAAGACTGGAAGCTAACACGAGAGAGACTCCGGTGTCTTAGAATGTATATATGTAATTAACATGTTATTATTGCAATGCCATGCAAATGCTCCCCTGTAAAACAGGCAGGGATCATTCTGCTCAGTGGAGTCGCCCACTGGCCCCATTTGATGTGAAATCTTTCTTTCTTCTCCCTACTGGGCAGGAGTGGTTTTCCCACCACAACTGCACTCTCATCAGAACAAATGTGAATTCTTTCCCTTTCAGAATATCCTTCCTTTGAAATTAATTATATTTAATCTCTTATAAGTCCCTTATCATTCACATGGTAATTAGTATGTATCATTAGAACTCACAAAAGCCTCACCATTCTGGCAGTGCATGCCACGTGTTTGAATATATTGAAATTATTTCCAAAATTACTGTTTTTTTTCCTTTGCTTTCAGCAGCCCCCCCTGCCTCTAAGTCTCCTGTAGTTCCCAAAGACACTTTCTAAGCTAAAGAACAGCAAGGCTTTACAGGGAATCTGCATGATGTACTGCAGATGGCGAACCACAGAAATAATTCCACAGAACTTTGATGTGTTTGTAACTTTTGGAAGTGGATGCCATGTCCATGCAATAAAGAAAGCACCGCATTGATCCAACCCCAGGTTTGTTTTATTCTGTTTTACCAGCTTCTTACCTATGCAGATTCTGGCTGGAACTGATGACTGGCTTATCCAAAATGATACCCAGGAGAGCACAACCAGTAGGATTGAGGGCACATACGTCTCCAGTATGAAATACAAGATGTTTCTCTTGAGTTCAAAGTGAAACACTAGTTTTGGGTAATGTCCTGTGGGAAAAGCAGGAAAAAAAATTGTGAGTATTTAATTAAGAGTAAATTAGATGTGGTGTTGAGGGATCTGGTGTAGGGGAGAACTTGTAGAGTAGGGCTGATGGTTGGACTTGATGATCCCAGGGTCTCTTCCAACCTAAATGATTCTATGATTCTATTCTATGATTCATATAAAGTGTTTTAATTAATCACCTTTATTTCTTTTGCACCTTACAATGCAGCAAAAGCTTAACAAGATTGAGAAAAATTAAACACTGTATTGAAAAATTCTACAACCTAAATGATTAATTGAACTGACTCTAAATTGAACTGAAGGAAAAAAATATATATATAACACCCAGTCACCGTATCCAGAGTGTCATTAAAGATGTCTTCAATTGGAAATTCACTGAGGATTAGTGAAGGGAAAAATAAATCTATGAATGTGTGAAAAGAATGTTTCATTACATTACATACAGTGCAAGGAAATTAGGCTGGACATTAGGAAAAAATTCTTCCCAGAAAAAGTGGTCAGACAATGGAGTGGGCTGCCCAGGGAGGTGGTGGAGTCCCCATCCCTGACTGTGTTTCAGAGTCGATGAGATGTGGTGTTGAGGGATCTGGTGTAGGGGAGAACTTTGTAGAGCAGGGCTGATGGTTGGACTGGATGATCCCAAGGGTCTCTTCCAACCTGAATGGTTCTACAATTGTAAGAAATTTCAAGTCATATATGTATTTAGCTGTGGCTATTCATAAGAATTTCCACAATGAATATGAAGTAGCATAATAAGTTGCAATATTATGAGGTTACCGTAACTCCTTATCTTAAATCGCCTCAGATACTTGGTTTATTTTGCTTTTCTTTTCATTTACTGTTGCTCAAAACATGGGCTAAAAGGTACCTTTCCTACTACTGCTGACCTACCTCTTATATTCCACTTAAAAACAAGCACTGTCTTTGCCTCTTCACGATCAGTTTTCCCTCACGTTAGTGCACTGCAGTGGTGGCGCTGCCCTGAGCGGTGTCACGGCTGTGGCACACAGGGCAGTTTGGGCCCACAGTCAAAGCCAGAGTTGAGTTTCACTGGGGAACAGCACGCTGGTAATCACAGCCTGAACTGGATATCCAGCCCACCAATGGGACAAAATTGAGAGATGTTTGGGCAACAAAAGCGCAGTGTCTGATATTGTTATCAATCCAAAGGATCAAAGTAAGGCAAAAGCTTGCTTTTTACCAGCCTAACTGTGCAGAATGGTCTTTTTATTCTGACTGAATGCTCAAGTTCAGAATTAAGTGTTAAAGTATTTAAGCTTTTTCAAAAACACCGTGTAACAAAAATTTTTGGATATCAGTGAGAGAGTAATGCCCGAATATCCTGTGGTCAGATAGCTTTGGCTCCACCTGTTTTACTACACAAACAATGATCTCCAGGACCTATGATTGTTTCCAATGGCAAGTGCCATATGGCAATGGAAGAACATACTGAGTTCTTCGGGTCTCTGACTGGTACAAATAAAAGGACATGAAGACAGACAGTAGACTTTAACTCTCTCCATGAGGCAGGACATACAAAGATGATGTATGCTGTTATCAATTTTATGTGAAAAGAGGAATGTTGCATTAGTGCACCTCTATTAATGCTGTGATTTTTACCAATACAGTTGTTTCAGTAAAAGTTATTTTGCCCACCAAAATCAATTTAAACTGTAAGCAGACCACAGTAAAGCACTCAAAAGCTAGGAAGTGCAGAATTTACAGCTGACTGTGCAACATTACTTCTGCTTCTGTCTGCAGTCACCCTTGTGCTATATCAAGCACCATGGAAAAACATTTGTACAATGTGTACAAGACCAGAGCATAAAGCATGTTTAGGAAAAGAGATCACACAGGCAATTGTAAATCTGTAGCTTTCTAGTGAATCTGTAAGAAAAAGCACAGAAAACCTTAAGAAAAATTAAGGATTTTATCCATTTTGCTTGCAATCTATTTAACTAGAATTCAAAACAGATAAATGTAAAGAGAAAGTGAAGATTTTTCTGCAGTGTTTGTACCTCAAACTGTCAGCAAAGATGGCAGCACGGCCAGCGTGAGTGAGGGAAGGGTATCAACTCAGAGCTCGTGTGTGAGTACGGAGGGTACAAACCATTAGCAGGAAACTGAATCGTCCACAAAAGTCGTCTGCCTTGCGTTTCTGTGCAGTCCAAAGGGAAGGATGTGGTGCCACGTACCCAGCAAAGGGGAGTTAAGAGCCTGGCCCGGGCTTCCTGCAGGGTACCACAGCCACTTGGAGTTCCTATAGGTCTCCCTTAGAGCTTATCTTTAAGAAGGGAAACTGAAACAGCTGATAGATAACTGCCATACAGCAATGCCCTCCCCTCATTAACACCCTACAACTGTATCTCCATTCACATTAACGTTAGGATAAAAGCCGAGTGAAAGTTAGTTCAAAAAAATCAAACTTAAAAGTCACACTTTGCTGCAATTTCCAAGTATAGACAAGCTTTTTGACATTCCTGTGTTCTTTCATGTTATTTTTCCTGATGACAGAAGCAACGTGAACAACAAGAACTAGAGATGTAACAGATTATAGCTGAGTGGCTTTTTGGGTAACAAAAAAAAGGCATTTCTCTAACGTTACGGCCTTCTGCTTGCCAGAATCCAAAGAAACAGCATTAGCATGATAATAATAGTGTCAGCATTTCTCAAAAGAATTCAGAAGTTTTTATAATGGAAATTTTGAAGCAACCTATATATAGAATTCATATGAGCTCCTCCTGTAATAAACTGAAGGAAGAAATAGTAGTCAAGAAAAAGTACGCAATCCATATTTATCACGCTGAAGAAATGAGCAACGGGACCAAACGAAGATACAGTCCTCTTTTCATCTGGACTCCATATGCACCAGTAGTCATCATCTTTAAGAAGAAACAGATTTGCTGCTCCTATTACATGAGTTGCATATGACAGAGTAATGCTGTATCTCATTCCCTTTGACTTGCACATCTGAGGCCATGGTGCCATCAGTCAGACCAAAAGTGAAACAGGTTCATGAATCCTAGTCCTGGCTTTACTACAGCTAACTCAAGTACGGCTCAAGTTGACTCAAGTTTGTTCCTTGCTTGAGTCTCATTGACCACAAAATATTTGCATTAAAATGAGATGTTTCTGGCCCGTGATGGATGTCGCCTCAGCACGACTGCTCTGATTTCAGTTTGATGGTGTGATGTAAATAATTTCTGAGCAGATTGTGCAGAAAAGGTGTATTGTTAGCACTTACCAAAGTATGAAATTACTGTGTTTAACAGTTCCTCAGAGGAATCTGAACCTGAATGACTGCGGGCATACAAACTCAAAACCCACCAGAAGGTAAGGTGTTCTACTTAGGTCACCCCACAGCAAAAGAAGACTAAACTGAATAACTTGGGCTTTATCAATTTTACTAGAGAGCAGAAGTACAAAACTCAACAGTAACTCCAGCTTGTAGATGAAGAACAGACCTAGATAGCAGACAATAGTCCTGATACCTACTCTAACTCCCTCTACTGTTTATAAATAAATAAATAAAAAGAGCACTTTATAAAGAGGTGAAAGAAATTCAATTTCAGTTGGCTTCACTTGTTTCAATACCATAAAAATTATACCAGCATAGACTCTTCCCCACCAGCTAGTAGTTGTGGGTCTTGGTCTAAGGCAGAACTTTCTGAAGGGAAAAAGTAGCCAGTTTGTTCCCCTTTAAAACTTGTTTTTGAAGTTTGGCTCTCGGCTTCTAAAAACACCATTCGAATTTACAGCACTTTCTTACACTTTGTACAGATCTTGCCATGATACTGATTTTATCAACACTGACTATCGCTGCACTGCCTGACAGATATAAACTTAAACATACAGGCTTCCTTGTCACCTTAAGTCATTAATCTTTTGATTATGCCATTTTTTTTATGGTGCCCGTTCCTGGGTGATGGCAGAATGCTGTATCTCTGCTCTTTTCCACTGCCCTCTGACCAGTGGACAGTCATAGCAGAAGCACCTGAAGGAAGGATGGGTGCTCTACAAATGCTGTCAGCAGTTCCTAACTTCCACTCTAGTGTTATAGGACAAGAGCATCTTCCCCAGAGTTACCTCCTGTGGACTTTTTGATGAACTCTACTCCAGTAAAAGACATTACTCTTTATGTAACAGCCACTTTGGCATCCTGCACAGGATGTGCAGTCAGGCACAAAGAGCACATTCTTTTCTATCATGAAATATGTATGCTAACCCCTTGGGTGCCAGCTAAAATGTGTGACGTACGTCTCACACAACCGAATCAATCTAACTCTACCAATGCATCATTTTTATCTCTTCTTGAACCTTTTAAGGACATAGTACAGAAAAGCTTTAAATGGAATTTTACTGCCTTAACTATGTGCTGAAAATGTAGGTTTCAGTATGGAATTTTTTATTGCTCGTTTACAATGAACATATGAATTAAGGAACAGGTAGTGTCCACACCTTTACCAAACAAAATTGTGCAACTGAAATCACTTCTCTGACTGATGTAAGATGCTGAGGGTGTCAATATAGATGGCTAATCTGTTATCACAGCTCATTTGTCCCTCCCTCAGAACAACAACAACCAGTCTTCTTGTCTTCACACTCAAAATTTTATGAACTACCTCTTTTCCTATTTGATTTTCAGAGGTGAACTAAAGGAAATGAAAGATCAGTCCAGGCTTCTCAACATGTGCTTCATGTTTGCCAAAATGCTTTCCAACAAATTAGTTTGAAATTCACATTTCCTATGATTTAAGCAAGCCTGTTCATGTAGAGTTTCTGTGGAGATATATTTATCTATTTAGCTTACCTATAAAAAAATAGTCAGGAAAAATTATGTCACAGAAAGTTTTCCAAGTGCTGACGTGTATTTCTGTTTATACTACCAAGAACTTACCAGAACCTAAGCCCCAAAAATGCCTCTTCTTAATATCCTTGATATTCATTCCATTCATTGCATTTCAATGTGGTTTTATGTTACTGTAATCTTTCCCATGCTTTTTCTAAAACTGTTTCCTTTCTAAACTTTTCTGCATTGCAGAACCATCACAAGTACAGCTCATGATAGAAAACTTTTCAACATCAACTGAAGTGGAAAACCTTGCTTATAAAGAGTGAAATATGAGCTCAGATAGATAAGTTGGACGTAACACGGTAACAGATACATATGCATAAGTACCTGCTTTATCTTCTGACCAAAGGCTGACCAAAGACTTCCCAGAGAAGATTATACTGAGTAGGGTTCTGAGACTGTTTGTAAGCCCTACGGCAAAAAAGATGTTCTTGGAAATAACAGCTGGAGAGTACTTACAGATTCTATGAGAAATTATAAAGGGAAAGAGAGAAGTCACTCAGTGTACCATAACTCAAAAAAGAGGAAATGAAAATCCCAGAAACGTTTGATTTTTATCTAAGAAGTCTCCTGAGCCTTGGGAAACTGCAGATGGGCCTGTGGGACAAAGTAAGGTATTGCCTCTATTTCAAAAGAAAGACACTGGCTGATGGACATACACTCTGTGTGGTAGTTATACTCTCTTATATGCCCTTTATATGGTTTATATACTTTTTGATTTTCATATCACTGGTTATAAATGAGAGCAACTCATGACTGGCTTTGTCATGACCTCCCACCTGAGACACCAGTGATGCGGAGTGGCCAGGGGTCAGAAGACTTTCAGCACTTCACAGCCAAACAAGGTCTGACAAGGCCTCTAGCCCAAGGAGGCTAAAGCAGGATTTGTGAAAAACATCAAAATCCTGGCAGTGACTGCAGACAAGGAACAGCAGCCAGCTCTCTTTGCAGCTTCTTTCAAGAGGGCAAATGTCTTGTCTTTGTGCATCAAGGAGAAGAGACTGACTTTATGCTTCTGTCTCTTTTTTCTCTCTGTTCTGCCAAAATGATACCATTTGAATATGTTATTTTGCTGACTTCAGAGTTTGCCAGGCAGGGAATTGCACTGAGAGCTCCGACTGCTATACAAAACTCTTCCTGCCTTTCGGGCTCAGGATGAAGACTTGGTGTTAGGCGGGACCCAAGCAAGCTAAGCCGCTTCACTCCTGCTGCGGGGGGATGCACCAAGGAGAGAAAAACTTAAGAGTTGTTGCTGGCCATAAGAAAGGCTATCAACAGCCAGTTAGCCTCAAGTATTAAGTGGCATTTATGATTCTCTTTCCAGTTGAAAATGCTAATTGAAATTAATTAGCTATTGCTTACTGTGAAAATAGAAGCATTTATCGAGTGGGAACACATGAGGTCTGTCCTGTGCCCCCTACTGCTCGGGAACAAACATCATAGAATCATAGAATCATTTAGGCTGGAAGAGACCCTTGGGATCATCAAGTCCAACCATCAGCCCTACTCTACAAGTTCTCCCCTACACCAGATCCCTCAACACCACATCTAATCTACTCTTAAACACATCATGACATACCAAGTATATTACACGAGAAGAGAGGGTTAGCACATTGAAGAACAGGATCAGAGTTCAAATTTCTCAACACCTATCACAACCAGCCTGAATAAAACAACACCCAATTCATGAAAAGCAAGTACAAAGTCCTGTACTCACTCAGGAAATGTTAACACCCCAAACAGAGTATGAGGAACACGCGACTACAGTGCTACAAAGGTAGTACTAGAAGGAATTGCAAGCTGAACAAGGTCAAAAAAAGCACAATAATTTTCTTCAAGAAAAGCAAATATGACCCCAGGATGGATAAAGAGGAACAAGAGCTCATGAAATGCACCAAGTAAAGCCTTCCCTCCGAGGAGGATATCTGATGGGAACGGGGTACACAGTTTTGGGTGCTGCACATCATCTAAAATATGAGAAATTCTATGGGAGAACAATAGCTAAAATAGAAAATCTAGAAAACTGTTTATATGTATTAAAAGTAGGGAAAGTGTTGATCTGAGAGAAGATATATCTGTCATGAAATAGTGAAAAGGCTGCTTAAAAACAGCAGAAAATTTATCTTCCATATCCACATAAAGGGCTTGAAATGCAGCAAGGGAGATCCAGATTAGACATGAGAAAATATGCTTGTAATAATCACCAGGAAAAACAAAATCATCTAGGGAGGTTGTGAAGTATATGCTTTGGAAGTTTGTCTGACTTACTCCTAGAAACATCTGTTGGGAAATGGGCTGTAGATACAGACATTCTTGCCTTGCACCATGAGAATAGATTAAGTGGATTTTTAAAGTCTATTCCAGCTTTATTTCTAGGATTATTTACAGAAAAGGCTGGACTTTTACAGTAGTTGCTTTTATATTTTTCCAATAAGAAATGTAAGCTTTTTATATCCCTGTTTATTACTCTGAGAGTGCAGGTGGTGTTGGCTAGACAGCTAAAACAAAAAGCCAAGAGCCGCGGATGCACATACATGGTTTTGTGGTCCAAGAGTATTATATATATTATATATATTATTTATATATATATATATAAGTATAGGCAGAATAAGGACTGCAGTTTAAAGACATGTAGGAAGCGGTTCTAGCAATGTCCACAATGTGATTGGTCTGTACTAAAGCAAAACCAACCCCCAGATCTAGCCGGCAGTCCAGCTAACATTACTCAAAGGGAAGACTGATCCACACTGTCCTTTTCTTAAACTTACTGAAGTCATTTATGCAGGAACTTTGCTGACCACATTTTGAATTTTGCTCTGTCAGTGGCTGTACGTGAACTTGGGTCTTACACTGCTGCACAATATCTCACTTGCATGGCTGCTGTACTCTCTGTTCAGGTTCACAGAGATCAAATCCTGATTGCTTTTTATTGTCTTTGCTGTATTAAGAAATACTATACACAGCTCTTCTGTCCTATCTTTAGCTTTAGCCTTGTGAATTGTTATAAACACATGCTATTTCTAATGTAACTGTTGTTTATCATATACTCTCATATACCTATTAATGGTGTTAAGGAAATGCAAAGCATCATTTTTTCTGATCTAAATTGATTGCACAGTTCCATAATCTGGTTGCTTTTTTTTTTAATTATGGGCTACAGTAGGCACTGCCTCCCTTAAAAAAATGCCTGTAGAAAACAGCACCTAACTCATAACGACCCAATTGTAAATTAAGAGGATTATGAGATTTCATTTTAAAAATACTGCATAGCACTTGATAATGTGGCTTTCTTGAACAGGAGAGTTGAGACAAGCAGGCGTGGGCAATTTTAATGGAGTTAAGTTGCACATTAAAGATGTGTAATTAAAAGAAATAGTACCTTCTAACTATATACACATGATTAATCCCAACCTAAAGGGATGAAAACAGCTTCATTTACTGAAAAGAGCACAGTTCACCTGATCTTGCCTCTTCAGCTATTGTTGGAAATTCTTTTTATTCTATTTGGTAAAAAAATAATTGAAATTTTTAGCTTTAGAGTCTTACTACTTTATGATGGAGAGTGGTAAGAATTAAGCAGGCTTCTTCTTCTTCATTCCTCTATGGTGAACAGGCCCTAATACCCTTTCAGGCAGAACAGCAGAAAAGAATTATTCTCCTTTGATTGAATCTGACGGTGCTTACCCAGAAGCTGTAAAGAGGAAGAAGGCAAGCAAGCTGTCATTCATGTATGTAGCAAGAGCCTATTAGTATGTATTTTTGCTCTTAAATCCACACAGAGAACTTTGACTTCTAGCCTGAATTAATACCTGAAATTAGGTCATAATATTTCTCTGTGTTGAATTATTAAAGCAGAAATATCCAACAATGGAATAGAGACTTTATATTTCTGTTATTCAGAGTTAGTAACATATCCTCTAGTGAAACTACAGCTCTGAAGGTTGTGTGTGTCTTCATTTAAAGACCACCCTTTTGTTTGGCATGTTGACTTGAGCAGAATAGAAACCGAGTATGCAGTGAAGAACTGCAATGAAGAGCCTAAGAGTAATTCAAAATGCATAAAGCAGGTTTGGCAGGTATTGAACTCTTTAAAAGCTCTTTCAAAAATCTCTGGAAAATGAACAGGAGCAAATTCTTTCGTGAGGTTAAGTCCTGCAGTTAGTGGAAACTTTCTACAGCAGTTTCCTAAGATCAGCAGAAGAGCAGGTCTGTGGAAATGCTTCTGACTCTTCCCCAGCCAGAGGAATCTCATGTTGGGCAATCTGTGCTCTGCTGCCCACCAGGCTTGAGAGAGACCGCCACAGATAGAGAACAACTCTGACAAGCATGAAATCTGTCGTGGTTTAGGCCAAACAAGCCAACTACTGGTGACAGAAGCTTCCAGTTCTTGCTCCAAGGAGAAAAGAAGGAGAAATAAAGATATTTACGAGTTCAGAGGGAACTAAAGAAATTTACTGAAATATTAATAATAAAATAAAAAGAAAATAACGGAAATAGATACAATATATACAAAACTGTATCAAGCTCCCACGGTGATATCACCAGCAAGCACTGGGAAAGTCCCAGACTAGACTCAGCAATGGAAGGGAACTGGATTCCATCTCTGGAGTCAGGAACACTTGGATGATATCAAAAGCAGATGAACAGACAGGGCCCTCTGAAGACAGAAGGGCTGACCTTTTGATCCCTCAGCTTTTATACTGAGCCTGAGGCAGATGGGATGGAATACCCTGTTGGTCAGGTTTGGACCCCCTCTCCTGTCCATTCATCCCCACAGGTGGGGCCTTTCTAAGCTTTTTCCATTTCTGTCACTCTAACAAGGCAAATAACAATAACGAAGGCAAATAACGAAGTTACAGGACCTTGGTTGTTACAGCAATAAGTACAAGCAAGAGCTTCTCTGCACCATTCCTTGGCAAGAAGCACAAACATTGGTCTTATTGCTCTGGGAATGAACAGTTTTCTCCACAAGATGCTGTTAATTTCAGAGAGGTGGCAGAGGCTGAGCTAAGATGTAAAATTACTGAACATAAAGTTGGTTCTGTTACCTCAAGCCAGGACAAAACCCAGTTACTTGAAGTAATAAAAGCACCCAGCATATTCATGGAAATTTCCATGGCTGAAAGTAAGCTATTGACTTGCCTAATAAAGCTGGAGTGGCTATTTCCAGGAAGGCTGGGAACTCTTCTGAACTGGGTACCCAGTACTCTCTCCAATTTGTATGCCCAATGGAAGGGCATCTAAGTTCTTGTGAAGGAAAAAGGCCTTTCTTCCTTCACAAGAGCTCTCTCTGACATTCTGTAGTAGTACATCTCTTGTTCATCACTCCATATATAGTGCACAGCCTCCACATAAACACAGCTCAGAAATTCTCACCCTTTACATTAGCTGGGTCTTTGCTGGTAACATCTGGAAAAGTATGTGTGGTCTCAAGAATGTAATCTAGCAGAAAATTAAAACTGTCATCCTGAGAGAAAGCCACCTGTACAGCAAGCAGTTCCTTAATGCTGCTCTGTTTCCAGAGCTATGTTCCGAAATGCACCTAGAAAATGTCAGAAGGGTGTTTTTACCTGTCTCGTATACTGCTTCGGATACGGAGGTAAAGTGGTCTTCTACTGTATATTGTGCCAGTCGGAGAGTGTCCAAACCTCGGACTGAATCATTTCCTCTAGTCCAGTAAAACATGACATCATTGATGTTGTAACCCCCTGCAGTGACACACAAGCCAATAAAAGTGTTTATTTCACACCATAATTGATTTGTGTTGAACCCACTTAAGGTTCAGCTGTTTCTTTTGTGTTTGTCTGAAAGTACAATTCGACATAAAGAATGATGAGCTTTGGCAGAATGCAATGCCTGCTCACAGCAAAACTCCCAATAACATGAAAAGACTTATAATTTAAAAGCTGGCTTTTTGGAGGTGATCTTTCCTCTATCATTTTTTCTAGTATCATAACTAATTGTTGTATAGATAATAAGATAATAGAGAATGTAGATAATACATAATTCTAGTAATAATATTCTAGTATAAAGAAAAGAAGAAAATAGTGCCACGCTCTAAATTCTATGAAGCTTTAAATACATACAGTTTTGATGAGTTGCAGCACTGCCAGCATTTGCACAAACCATTGTGTGCCCTTTGTTGCACCCCAGGCTGCTCTTTCTCAATGCAGTGCATTTGGTCCCCATGCCCAGAGAGACAACGGGGTGAGGAGAGCAGCAGGGTGGCTGCATGCTGGTCTCTGCTCTAAGCCAACCTCGGGTCATCACTTGGGATGGCATTCTGGCTTAGAAGCTTGGATGCTTCCCAAGGACACCAGCTTCGATGTTTCTACAGGCTCAACAGCATGACATGCTCCAGGGGCCCTGGGAGACTTCCTCTTAACCTTCAAGTAGTAATTAGGAGCTGAGACAGGACAGGAATATCTATCAGAGAACAACTGTACTTTGCACAGACTTGACAACATGTGGCACAGTCACAGCTAAAATACCTCGGGAGCTTCTTCCCCATTTTATTCAAAGGTAAGCGATTTTCAGACCAGTAAAAATGATTAATTCAAGATTATGTTAATGCAATTTACATGTTAAGAGAGAGCATTTGAACATCTTTTCCTTTAGTTTACTTAGATCAATCATTCTTGTGTTTGACAGACACAAGTTAATAACTTAGGGAACAGAAACGTGAGTAGATTATTATTTTTAGACTAGTCAATTGTAAGCAAATTACAGTCTGGCACAATAATGCAGTACATCCCACACGGGTATATGCTGCAAAAAGAACAAAGATCTAGAATCAAAGAAAAAGACATGCATTAAAATAAAATGGAAAAAAAAAAAAAAGAGTATTTTAATATTTTTAAGTTAATGGCTTTGGTTCTTGCAATGACAAAAAAAAAAGAACTGATTCTCTACAGCCATTTAATGTAGGAAAAATGTTCAGAAATAGAATTTCAAGGAAATTGCACTGATTATCAATTAAAGTGACAATTTCACCTGGAAATTCTTTCCTTTTCCTTCAAATATAAATTCTGTTTTCACTGTCACTGGCAGTTTTCTGAAAAGGAATCTCTGCTCAGGTTACCACATTTATAGCAATTAAACCCAAAACACTGCAGTGCCAAAAGGTGAAGTCAAAAGCCCACTGTCGTGGGTTCGCCTCAGACAGCAACACAGACCCCGGTGGCAGCTGCTCTTCTCTCCAGCCACTCCACAGCCGGGAGGGCAAAATTGGAAGAAAAAGGCAAAAGTCATGGGTTGGGACAAGGGCAGTTTAACAGAACAACAAAACAGCAACAGTAACACTGATAAAATATAAAAGCACAATTATGGTACCAACTGCACCCTGGACCGTGTGATGCCACCCCAGACCTCCTGTCCCCCTCCCTGGCCAGCTCCTGGCCACCCCTTGGACATGGCTCACCTGGGATGGGATACCTGTGCCCCTGCTAGAGCCAGGGGAGAATTAACCCTGTCCCTCCCGGAACCAGGACACCCATGCATCCAAAATATGTTCTTGATTTACTAAAAACCACACAGATTTGGGAGATGACAAAAAAAGTGGTTTTTCCTATAAGCAAATAAATGGTTGCATTGTCCTCAGCCAAAACAAAGAGGTTTGTAGAAGCATTTTACTCAGCACTGGTGAGGCCACCCCTTGAGTCTGGTGTCCAGTTCTGGGCACCTCAGCACAAGAGAGATCTGGAGGGGCTGGAGCGAGTGCAGAGGAGGGACACGAAACTGGTGAGAGGCCTGGAGAATAAGGCTTATGAGGATCGATTGAGGGAGTTGGGATTGTTTAGTTTGAGGAAGAGGAGGCTGAGGGGAGACCTCATCACTCTCTACAACTGCTTGAAAAGGCATTGGAGAGAGGTTGGTGCTGGTCTCTTCTCACAGGGAATTAGCGATAGAAGGAGAGGGAATAGCTGCAAGCTGCAGCAGGGTAGGGTTGGCTGGACATTAGGAAAAAGTTTTTCACGGAGAGAGTGGTCAGTCAGTGGAATCAGCTGCCCAGGGAGGTGGTGGAGTCCCCATCCCTGACTGTGTTTAAGAGTAGATTAGATGTGGTGTTGAGGGATCTGGTGTAGGGGAGAACTTGTAGAGTAGGGCTGATGGTTGGACTTGATGATCCCAAGGGTCTCTTCCAACCTATGATTCTATGATTTTAATGCATGACTCCAGGTATGGATTCATTTTATTCTCCTTCAGTATCTTCAGCTGCAGATATTTAAATAAAGTCCAAAGAAATAGAGAGTACCAAAGGGAATTCTTATTTATTTTACAAGATACTGAATCTTCTGAGAATCTTCTGAGAATCTTATGTGAGACAGGAGAAATTCCCATTGCCTGGATGGGTGATAACCAGCATATCTCCAAATGTAGGTTGGTTTGCTTTTATAGAATCATTTTTGCTCTGAAGTACTCTCATCAGCTGAACAATTAGTAGGTTTTGGTGAGCCTTCCTATGAAAATTCTCATTCCAGAACTCTCATTTGTGAAGAATTTTAATGAGAAAAGTCTTCCCAACAGTCAGTAAAGTTAAATAGCACAGTGTTCCCTCTGTGCAGCTATTCTTTATTTGGGGAATTAATATTTTACTAATTATAAAATGTTTTTAAAATTCAGAGACAAAATCCTTGAGCCATGTTATTTGGCTTCTACAAGCAATTTCTATTCTCTTTACATGACAATGAGTTTTCATTCTAATTCCTAAAGCCAAAAATACCTCATTCTTGTACTTTGTCGATACAGTATGAGTAGCTCATGTCAACAAGGTTAACTACAGAAATAGAAACTTTGGGATTAAACATTCTTAATGCCAAATACAAATGAGTTTCTTTACCTTTCTGTTGCTAAATTTAATTTCCCTTGATTGTCAAGCACAAGTTAAGTGCACTCACATGGCTCTTCACTGAATAAATCCTAAAGGACAAGTTCAAAAAGGAAATAAAATTGCAGAGATGGGCCCAAAACATGAATATGTATTTGGACTGGAGGCCTGGAGGGGTGACGAGAGGAAAAAAACCCTCAGCCAAGTCTGAATGACTGGTGGTTCCCTGCCTCATGGAGCATGAACGCCCTGGCAGCACCAACCGAGACAGGAGCCCTCCAACTCCCCAAATGTCACTTCTGCCGTATCAACAGAGACTCAGAGTGGAATCCCTCTGTCTCTTAACATATGCCTGTACTAGCCTGGTTGAGCATAGGATCTGCTGGATAGAGCACTGGCTGGAAGGACGATCCCAAAGGGTGGTGCTCAATGGAGTTCAATCCAGCTGGCGGCCGGTCACAAGTGGTTCCTCAGGGCTCAGTACTGGGGCCTTTCCTTTTTAATATCTTCACTGATGATGTTGATAGGGATACAGAAAACACTATTAGTAAGTTTGTGGATGACACCAAGTTGGGTGGGAGTGTTGATCTGGTTGAGGGCAGGGATGCTCTACAG
>VZTM01000545.1:7251-24776 GCA_013400555.1 Jacana jacana | reverse complement strand
GTCCAGCCAATGCTGGATCCAGCAGATCGTACGTTCGTCCAGGCCATGAGCAGCCATTTTATCCACCAGAATGGTGGAAAAACACCACAGTCGTTGTGTTCTGCCACCTCCTGATTTTAAGATGACCTTATCCCACTGCACAACATGAGACACCACTCTCCCAACTATTAAGTAGTTTTACAATGATCATCCCTCATGCTGAATAAGGAAGAGATCTGCTAGTGTGGGCCAATAAGTGTAATATAATACAGTGTAATATAAAATACAATCTTCCCAAATAGTCTCATGGGAAATGGAAAAATATGTTCTGCTTTCAAGTATATTGGTCATTCTTATACTCCACAGTGCTTGTGCAAACCAGCTAAGGATATTCAGAAACAAAACCCCAAAACCAGCAGGAAGGGAAGAAAGCTGGAACAGCTGCTTAAGACCATTTAAATAATTTATTCTTTTTTTCCTGCTTTTCAGATTCTCTTGCATTTTAAACCTTGTCATCCACTTTACATATGAGCATGAAAAACGAGCAGGTGTTCTAGCTAATGTACTTTCAGTTTTGACATTCTGTACACTTAAATTAAAGTAAGAGTGCTTATCAGAAATATAAAAGACTGAAGTCACCATTGAACGCAACTGAACATCTATTCTGTAGCGATGGAAGCAGAGATGAACATACGATTGTTAACTCCTATTACATACATTGCATAAAGTTAGCAACATGTGCATAGTTTGATGCAGTGGGCAAAAAATGTAGAGCACCCCTACTTTTGCACATTTTCAAAGGGTGGTTTTACTTTCCATGCAGTGGGCTTTAATTACCACCTACAAAATGTACAATAATAGAAAATGCAGTTTTATCCCTTAATCTTCATTTTTCAATTCTCTGCTTTTTAATCATTTGCTTCATTGACCACTTACTTGGTTAATTTCACTGAATTATTATATTGAGCCACAGAATATTATACTTTTATCAGTAAGCTTAGAAAGGTAGCTCATTATAGAGCTTTAACAACTTTAAAATAGACTTTTGCTTTAGCTAGGAAACCTTATAAAATGTTCTACAACATTTACCATGGACTGGGTGGCAAGACCTTGCTATTATGTAGTAATTGAAATATTAATTTTTTTAAATAGAAATCAGTGTATTGTTACCATCACATACATATTCATTACAACATGGAATTTTTAAAAAAGCCCCTAATTGTGACCCTTGTGTACCCAAAACTTTTGAATGTGCTGCAAAATTCTAGCGTTTTCATAGGTCTCCTTTATATCAGGTTGTCTCAAGCTTAACTAAAGCCCTGAATACAACACATTCCACATATACCTATCCCATTCCCAGAAAAAGTTTTCAAGATGCCCACTGGCACCAGAAGGATGGGATGTCAATGGATGTCTAAGGATCATTGCAGTAGAGCTGCACTAAGGACACCAAGGCAAAGGCTGATTAAGGACACCGAGGCAAAGCAGAGCAGCAGTGGGAAGCAGAGACAGGTTCTCTGAGGTTTTAGGGCAGAAGGAAACCTTCAACTATTGCAATAAGGAAAGTAACTTTGGGCCACTGAAACAAAAAGCAAGATCTGTGAGGAAGAAAGACCAAGTGAAAGACCTTGGAAGAAAAGAGAGGTTGACAGCATATTAGGAAGAGAAAGACAATTCTGCCTTTGCTTGCAAGGAAGTAACAACAGTTTCAGGCCACAGAAGCAGCAAAGAACTGTTTATGCAAAACATGGGGATTTGAAAGGAAGAGACAAGTGAAAAATAACCAGAAAGTTGACGCATGTTAAAGAACTTTTTTTCCTGCAGTTATGGAGCAGACTCCATGGCGTTCCCAACTGCAGAGCAAAAGAAGACTGAAGGGGAAAGCACACAGGAAAAAGTAAAACATCCAGCAACACTTAGAGATGCAGAATGTGCAAACTTCTTTCCTTTTCCTTCCCTTAGCAATACAGGTATTTGACTAGAGAATAAAAGAAGTTTTCAGTCCATATGTTCACTTTGAGTGGACAGCTATGGAAGTGGCATGCATTGAGGTTACATGACCATAAATTCTAGAGTTGTATTCATAGTCAAGTGAAGACACAAACTTGCACACCCACACTCTTCACTGATCTCATAAATCAACTCCAAGGCTCCAGTTAACATTTCTGTTTCTACTGCAGCAAACCTAACCTACTGTTCCATCTGGGAAAGGATACCTTCCATGAGTAGACTAAAATAACCTTAATATCTTAATTCCTCCCTTCCAGTAAATTGTTTGCCACCCCTAAATTGCTTGATCCTCACAAGGGTTACATACGCATCTACAAGTAACCTAGAGCAACTTCAGATATACAATAGCTGAGCTTTCCTAGTTATCTCCAATTCATAAACTGCCATTCACATGTTACCCATTCAGGAGGTCAGTTTTCCAGCGTTCAAAAATTCTTTACACAGCCATAAGGTGTCAAGCATGTGAAACCAATGACAACCAAGTCAAGGCTCAAGTATAACTGCAGCTTGAAATGCCTGTGTGCATATTTTATATTAAAACTTATAACATAATGTACATCACACACCAGCAGGCTGTAATAAATAACTATTAAAGAGAAATACGACTAGATGAGATCGCAAGTCACAGTTACCATTCATATTAATATTAGTTATTCCAAACATTACTGTTAAATAATACATAACAATTCTCAAAAAAAAATTATTGTTCAAGAGGACTAATTAGTTTTTAGTTTCATATTTAGTGTTTCCTAGTCCAGTGAGAATTGAAGGAGCTGTAACCATTTTATTTTAATGCTTGTTTTCCTTTGGGCGGACAAACTCCCTCAGTATTAGAAAGAATAAAATACTATAACTTTAGGTCATCTTTTAACATGGAAAAAAATAAAGCAGGAACTTACAAGATGTAATAGAGCAAGGTGCAAAGGTCTCAACTGGAATTCAAACTTATTACTTTACAACCATGCAGTACAAATCAGTAGTGGTTTGTTATTAGTCCAGAACCTGAAGGCTACATAACTGAATTTTCTCAGTGTTATGCTTAAGGTAATTAGCCCATCTCCCAGGAGGATTTAGCAGCTCCATCACAGCTTCACTCAAACTGATTTCACCTCCAAAGCTGGGTCAGTAACTAGCTCAGAAACCTACACATTGCACTCCAAAGCACAGCATGCTCAAGCCCAAAGTTTGGGAAGTTTCGAAAAACAGCAGCCCTGGGCTGTTTCTGTCTTCAGCGAGAGCAGATACAAGCCACCACAGAACAGTTCCATGCTCCTAACCCCAAAACTTCAGGCCACAGACTTAAGTTCTAGTTGAGAACCACCCAACACAAATATTTCATGGGAACCAGACCTTGTTTTCAGATAGAATAAGCCACAGCTTGTGTTTTCGTCCGTTAAGTGTATCACAGCTACAGATATGAAAGCAATTTCTCTTGAAATAAAATAAGAATTGCTAAAACATCTTTGAAGAACTCATACATTTATATAAATATGCAAACCTTACCAGAGACCTGACAAAAGCAGTGCTAAACTATCAGCTTTCTAGTAACCAGGAAATACAATGCTAACGAAAACCTCAAAATTGTAGCATTCAGGCAGATTTTGGGCTGAATGTTGAGGAAATTGAATGTTTCCTGTTCTGTGAAACCACAGCCCAAATTGTCTCCACATTCACAGGCGACCAAACTAACTACATGTTAATAAATAGTTGTCAGAGGAAGGGTTAAACAGGATTATCCCTGAAGCAAATTCAGATTTGCCTGTGCCTGTTCTATTCACTCCTTTACAGCACCTCTTTCTATTAAAAGCATTCACACAGTGGAATCCTCCAATCCATCCAGAGTTAGAGCTATTAGAGACAAAGTTTTTAAAAAGGTGCCACCAGCACAGGAGGTAAGAGCACTCAAAAACCTGAAGGCTGAAATAGGTGTCGAGAGTCCTGACATGAGCTACAGCAAACCCTCTGAAACAGCATCACCAATGTGATCATGAGAAGTGATACAGAACTGAAGGGGGGGGGGGAATACTGACTGGATCTTTTGAATGGGTTGATAATTCATTGACTTTTAAAAGACTCCACTGATTTGTGTGCAAGTTGCTGGTTATTTCTTTAAAGAGTTCAGATCCCTGCAAATCATTACATAACTTTATGCAGTTGATCAATTGCTTGACAAAAAAAAAAGCATTTTCAGGCAGATCATATTCCAACAGTGCTTTTCTCTGTTCTCTCTAGCCCCTTCTCACTGGTTACAGCTGGGGTGGCTTTGCACTGAACAGCAGAGACAGGATTTGGAAACTAGATGGTTATACTGAATTTGGTGGTCCCATCTCCACAAGATTGCTATGAGAATGCCTATGAGCTAGAATATGATCTCAGCACACAGCACAATGTTCATAGGTCAATATCTGAAAAAAAATAAAGAAAAAAAGCCACTTGGTCCAACCCCTGCTGTGATAACTGCGTGATTTCTGACAGTCCACAGTGGCAGACTTTACAGTCTTCCCATGTAATCTACTCATGCTTCACTATCCTCACTTTTGATGGAAGGTTTCAGAGCATCATATCCAAGTCTCCCATGCTTAAATTTAACCTTATTACCCTCTGTGTCATCCACAGCATTTGTAGCTTATTTCTTTATGTTTCATGTCTTAGGACTGGAGAGGTGTCTTGCTTCTCTTTCCCCTGCTCTTATAAGCTATGGTTTTTTCATTCTTTCAAGAACGTTTCTACTTGTTGGTTTCATCTAGATTCTCTATTTCCCTGTATTTTCCAGGAAACGTGACACTTGGAACTGAGTGGAGCCTCATACCACTGCTGAATACAGCAAGAATCCTTCATGCATCTTACCCAGTACAAGCCAACTTACATACTACATTATGCCACATGAACAAGGTCTCAGGCATTCAATGATTTAATTATCTGCCCTCCAAAACAGAGATTCAAATCTATTATCAACAAATAGCATCAAAATGTTATCAACTACAAATATTGTAGATTGTTGCATGAGTTCAGACAGGTTCATATCACAAAGGCTTGCCCTACACTGCTACCAATTTACACCTTCTGTTATTTTCAAGAGACTAGTAATTGTCAAGCCACACTGAGAAATGATTCAGCATTCGAAAATATGCACATTTGGAGCAGAATGTCAATCTGTTAATCTTGTAAAGAATTAAAAAAACAAACCAACCCAACCAAAAAAAAAAGACAAGGGAACCACTCCTATTCTTAAAGTTAGGTGTATAAAGAATTTGTTAGTCTGATAGCAGAAAATACCAAGATGTAAAATTAATTGTCTATTCATTGATGTCATTCTGTGCCTCAGTCAAGTCTCAATTCTAGGACATCAAAATTTCAAGATAGTAATTTTAAAGAGCATAATGAGAGAGCATTTCTGTTGTACAAATAGGTTATTAGAGGCATAGAAACAATACCAACTCAATCACAGTACTAGCAGAGGTGAACTTCAACAGACATGGTGTGCCCATATACAAACACTGCTAAGTAAGCTGTTCTCATCTGTGAGGTTAGAGCTGTTATGGACAATTCACTTCTTGTCTAATTTTACCTGAAGAATCAGATTCTCCATACTCATACTTAATTATAGAATACGCTAACATAACTTAAAATTCATGGATAAATAGCATGCCTCGCCATGCATCAAAATCAATAATTCAATTAATAAAGCTAGACCTAATTTTCATTCATGTAACACCCTTAATGCAATGATGGTTTCAGTCATCTATTCTACATTAACAAGAAATCTGGAAGTGCTCCATTAGATTATTTTCTTTCCTCCAATTAAATTAGCATAACATGAATGCAATTGATATATTAATTAAGCAACACTATTAAAAAGCATTTTAAACCAATAAAAATCTCACCCCGCATATTCTGAATTTTGTGCATACATATCAAGGGAGAACTTCAGAACAGAGTCTATCCCAGTATAACCTACCAGTTTATTCCTACTAAGGTGCTTGGCACAGAGGTACAATGATCAACAATAAATTTAGTACAACTTGTGCAGTTCAGCATGAGCTACATATGCACTGGACCCAGCAGCCGCCTGTCCCTGCTGCTCCCTTCTTGTAGCCACAGGCCATTAGCACCAGGCTTCTCACATTCAGATCACTCATGTAACCCCTTTAAATCTGATTTCCTTTATAAGTATTAATGGGAAGATGATAAAAATGTTCCTCAATATCTAGATTAAGATTTATTTCTGAAGGCTTGGTTTTTCAGTATTATATTTCCAATTAATTTTTTTTTTAATCCATTCAGTGGTTTTTTTCTAATTGAGCAAATTCAATTAGATTCCTATCACTGGCAGTTTATTAAGCCTCTTCACTGCTGAATTAAAGACCATATTCCTTTGAGATACTGAAATAAAAGTATACCTATACTTCAACAGCTGTTCTTTCAAGTCAGAGAGTCAGAGCATAAGTTAAATAACAGGACAAAAGGCGTATCATGTAAATAAATCCACAAGATCATCCAGTTAGCATTGAAGCCAAAAGGTGTTTTTCAACAGTTGGACTACAATTACAGCAAATAATCTGTGGTCATTCTCAGCACAAAATAACATAGGCACAATTACGCAGCAAATTCTTCAGGAGAGATTTCTTCGGAAAAAAGACCATCCCATCTGTACACTGGAGCTACGGCTGCTCCCAAGACTACCTGGGATGGATGGCACATTTGGGATGGGGAGGATAGACATGAGCCATCTCAACCAGCACAAGGAAGAAGGAAGGTACCACCTTCATCAGTGCAGGCACCCATTTGGGAACTGGATGATGCAGAGCATCAACAAGCTGTAAGTCATTCCCTGACAGCACCATGGGAAAAAGACATGGTGTTGAAGGGCATTTTGCTGACAGCCTTGTACCTCCATGGGACAGCCAGGCCCAGACTTCTCCTATATTTCTGTCTCAAATACAAATTTCTTCTCTAAAGCAACTGAATTAGAAAGAAAACTGCTTATGGAAAGAGCACTTTGTGCATCAAGCACACAGGGAAGCTGAGCATCCTAATGTAGCCACCCCAGACAGCTTCTGGAAATTCGGGGTGGTTAAATCAAGGCTGTGCTGTGCCTATGGATATGGGAAAGTAAAACGAGGGGGGCTATGTGGGTTTTTTTTAAACACTTTTTTTGGGATTCTGATTTCTTCCCTGTCATGCACTACATTCACAACCTGTAATTTCCTCTCAGATGCTTTGTAGGACTGTGACAACTTACCCAGTTTGTGAAGTTCAGAAGTATTTTATCTTTCTGTCTGTACAAAAGAGTCCCTATCTCTTCCAAAATTTCAAATCATTTGGTTGAACCACCTTCTTCTACAACTAGTCAGCGAGCACTAGCAATTACCAATACTCTGCAATAGCTTTTAAACCACAAAAAATAAAAATCCAAAAACCCAACCAACCAAAACCAGAGCCCTAACCAGAGGTGTCCCAAACAATTTGTGTGGCATTCAGTTCAATATACAGACATGCTGCCTCACTTTCCACTATCTTGAAAATACTGCCATTTCACAGCCTTTTAATACACATTTTCCCAACAACACTGCAAACTACTTTTTCATCTCAAGACATTAGTAGAGCACGCCTTATGTTCTTAAACCATACCTGGCTGGACCTGCACTCAGATCCCAGCTGATGCTGCAGAACTCTGGGGACAGGGCTAAGGATCCAAGAGCATGTTGATGCTCCAGGCAGGACCTGCCTCACACAGCTAAGTTCCATGCCACAGGACAAGAAAACCCACGTGTTTGCCTCTGTAGCCATGTTCCCATCCACTACTGTCCAAGAAAAGAGTTTCCTTACTTCTAAGTGTATCTATCAAGGCTGTCCTGCTTATTTGTTATTGGTGCTTAACAATAAAATAGCGCCTCATCCAAAGTTTAAATGTAACAAAAATAAAAAATAAGCAAAGAGTATTTCTTGCTTGACCTGTTGGGGGGGAAAAAAAAAAAAAAAAAAAAAAGAAGCTGAGGCAGTCTTTCTTTTCCCCTTGCCATTAGAATAAGCAGTAAGAAAGTAATACACCCCTGATCTTGCCCTTGGGGCTTCAAATTGCACATCTCATAAGGGAAGCAGCAAAAGATAATCTATTTTTTTGGAGATGTGATGGATTATACATTTACAAAAGAATAAATTTTGCTAGTCTGACAAAATCAGAAACAATGATTGAATAACCATTTATTACATTAACTACTTATTTATTAGCTGTTTATGTACGTACAGATCTCATTCTGAGAGTTCTCAATATAACATTTTCCTCTCATACCTATTGGTTGTGGTTTCAGTTGGGGTTTTTTGGTTGTGTGTTTGTTCAGGGTTTTTATTCAGGTTTTAGATATTTTGTTGAACATCCTGTAAAAATTTGCCCAAAGCCAATACCATTATCCACAGATCCTGGTTACACTACCCAGAGCTAACACCTGCAACTCTGACCTCCTGACAGGAGACTGGAAAAAGACATTCCTCTGGTATTGAGCGTCACAATCAGATTTTGTTGGCTCTCAACACCTTTGCATTACAGTAAAAATATCAGACATTACAGTAAAAATACAGGTCCAGGTATTGTTCTAACCTGAAGAAAACTAATGAAGTAAAAAATTGCTAATATTAGAAAAAATGCCATGACTATCCAGATATTAATAAATTGATTACAAACCATCTCATCTACCTCATCCTTGTGGCAAGGTGGTAATTTAGATACAAGATTGTGTCGGAAGAAGAGCAGACACTTTAAGGGAAAAGTAGGGCAAGAAATATGACCTTTGGGACAGCTCATTCCACTAACAGATAAGATTCCTGATGAAGCAAAACATTGTTTAAATGAAGGTGATTTAAGAAACTGTGAATATTATGAATATGTAGTTAATGGCATTTTCCACAATTGAGGTATAATTCTTATTTAACAAGAATTTCCAGGCAAACTCCACAAGCAGTGAATTTTCCACATCTTTGAAAGAACTTAGAGTACAAATATGTCAAAATTCTCAATTGCTCCTAATATGACTAGAATGTAAGTATATAATCAAGAATTCCCATGATGCTAGAAATCAAGAAGTGTAGCTCCCTTACAGGTCTAATGAACAATGCTTACAGCATTCTCTGAAGAGCTTCAAAGAAACGGTCTTTCAAGTTAGTATATTTAAATCTAATTGTTTACGAGCCCGATTTATGCTTTTCACTTCACTATTCACATATATTAGTCACATCTGTGGTCTCCTACAATAGAGACAGGACAGAATTTGACTTCTGTGTAACTCAGGGTAGAGGACTGAATCCACATTGCCAGATAGAATTTTAACCTTCAGACCATATTTCATTTCTTCTCTGTTGCACGTACTAGAAGTGACTGATGAGAAGAAAATCCTTCCTCTCTGCCAACTGAATTAATTCTGAATGTGTACCATTTTTATTGCGCAGCATCATTGTTGTGCTTTCTGTTATAAAGTTCTGTGGCCCAGGTGACACATACTTTCAGTTCTCAGCAAGTAACAGGACTTCCTTGTTAAGCCCATGCTCCACTTCAAAGACCCTTCTCATGATAGTCCCACCAGGGAGGCCCACAATATTAAAGATGTGGGTTTTTAAAATTCTCCATTATTTCATTTCCAGTTTATGTGCTAAATAAGTGACAGTTCACACTTAAAGCACATAAATGTAGCTAGGAAATTCCTATAAATGTCAACATGAGAAATAAAGAAAATCACTGCATAAGCACCTAAAAATTCTTCATAGAGAGTGTAAGACCAGACTTAAATTTTGGTCTCATACTTGTAGCTATAGTTAAAGGAGTGTGTAAGTAGTAGAAAGCAGGATGCCTGACTGACTGCTTTCTTCAAGTTCCAGAGTCATCCTCTTGCAATGCTGCAACCTGGAACTTACATCCAAATGCTAGTGCTCAGTTTCTTCTCATCCATCTGTCCAAAGAACATCTGCACAGCCAGTTGGACCATAGCATGCAAACAAGGCTGACAAGAAAGCTTGAGAAGGGAGAAGTTATCCATGATTTACCTAAATACTCTATTGTATTAAGTACTTTCCAAATACAGAAGAGGCAGATGGTCTTTCTCCCCAAGAGCCATGACCTGGACAAGACAGTGGTGCAGAATGAATACTGAATGCAGAGTGGATGCCAAAGCTAACTCATTTTCAGCTAACTCAAAGGTGTTTTGACATGAATCTGAGCTGTCTCAACCTCACTCCAGATTTGCAGCAGCAGGCCACGATGATCTTCCATGGGAGAAGCACAGATACTCCACTGAAAGTGCAATACTTCTAAGGAGATGACATTTTCTTATTACCAACATCAGCTTCAATAGTCATAGGTGGAGAGTACTAATCAGAAATACATTACTCTGACACATCAAACATGGCATATGAACACATCTCAAAAATAAAGACTGTGGTAAATCTACTGGCTTGAAAACCATGTTGTCATCCATACACTCATGCATTCACAAGCAGATTGCACTACAGTACAGACAGTTGCCATAATCTTCAGTTTTAATTTAATGAACTGTGTTTGTTACTAGCATCTAGAAACATTACCTTGAAAAAGAATTGCAGAGTAGATTTCAGTTTTTTATTATAAATATACCTTGTTTTATATTTGTATTGAAGGGAAGCTTCAGTTTATTTTTGTCTAAATTACTTCTCAGAAAATATATTACTGAAAAAATAGAGGCTTTGATCTTACCTCAAATTTTAGCCAAGATTGTTTTTCATGTTTCATTTCTTACAATGCACTGCAAAAGCAGGGATGCACCTGAAGTCAAAGATGGATTAGAAAGGGGTGAGAAAACCGTCTTGGTGTCACAGGTCTTTTATTTCTCCTTATGGTTCCCAACATGGATAAAAGCATGAGCAATTTAACTGTTTCTCCAAAATCCATGTATCTTCCATATATCTATGTAAAATAATTCGCTGTGACCCATGTCAGAAATCAGACTATAAAGCTATGCTTTTCAGCATAAAGAATCCAAGATTCATTTTTTGACACATTAAACTACGAATACTAATGCTCTGGGCATCTATAATTAAATCAACAATTTTTATTATATCTCTTCTTTTCCCTTAGAAAGAAAAGGTAGCAATCCAGTTAGCTGAACAGACCTGTGCTGTGCACCTCTCCTCTTAGCGGCCTTATTTCTTCCATTTTCTACAACACATTTAATGCTTTCCAGCTTAACAGCTATTACTCATGCCCTTGAGAGAGGCTCAGCAGCCAGCTGTGCCCTGTCACAGGGGGACAAGGCAGTGCCAGCTCCCTGTTCCTACCTCTTCCCAACACAGTGATGACAGTGAGAGTCAGAAAGTACTCATGACATTATGGGCCAGCCTTCAGGTAGAAAACTAAAGCAATAATCATCCAACATAACATGAAGTAATACGTGTTGCTGTTTGTTAGGCTGCCCTTGGTATCTGAGGGCATGTTTCTGGGACAGCAGCCAGATGTGGAGTCACTATCCCTGACTGTATTTAAGAGTAGATTGGATGTGGTGTTTGGGAATATGGTGTAGGGGAGAACTTTGTAGAATAGGGCTGATGGTTGGACTTGATGATCCCAGGGGTCTCATCCAACCAAAATGATTCTATGATTCTATGAGCTGCCCCAGAAGAGGAACCACCATTTTTGTAGGGCTGAGCAATGTCACAGAGAGTGACATGCTGGGAGTTAACGGGCTTCATTTCACCCACCAGGTACATACTCCTCACTGCTGAAAGATTGCTGCCCACCCTAACCCTGGGCTACAACCCCTCCCACACACACACATTCTCCCTTGAAGGAAAAAAACCAAACCTTTGTCATGCTGAAGTTGAGAAAACTATTAAAATAAGGTACATTTGTTTCAATAATACATAAAAACCTGAACCCACACTGTTTTTGCTGCTCAGCCAGAGGCTGGAACAGAGCCCAGTAGCTGATTTTCACCTGCACTCCTTCCATTTCAAAGTATTACCAGACTCATCAGCAGAGCCTAGTCACTGTGCTGTTTCCTAATAGCCCCAGCTGTACGGGTAATGAAGGTACATCTGCTCTGAAAATGTAATACCTAGATTCAAATAAAACACAATACTTCATCTTTTGTCCTCTCCAAAAGTCTTTCCATAACATTTCCCAAAATGAGAAAGCCTTTAAAATTTGATAACAACTATTTCACACTCCTTTCCTGACTTCCCCATAACATTAATTAGTTCTTGCTCACCCAAGCTGTATACATCACTGCTCCAAGGAAGGACAAGCTATTCTTTTCAAATGGGAAACAGAACAGTGCAAACTGGCATTTCCCACAGTTTTATTTATGCATTTTGTATCCCCTTGATTTCATTTTTCAGCTGAAATACCAGTTATCAGCTTAAAACAAGCTGATAATGAATTCCAAAAAATGTGCAAGCACAACCCTTACACTGCACTCTGAACTCCTGTTCTTCCTCAAATCCTGAAAACCGGCCTTAATGTTCAAGTATCTCCCTGTGACTAATTACAAATTTTCTGACAGAAAAGAGCAGATGTATTATGTTTCAGTATTCTTGCTTCTAAATAGCTTTCAAGTGTTTGGGCCACACACTGGTGTCAAATTTGAATGTGCTAAATTAAGCCATGCAACAGGAAAGACAGATATCAGTAATTCATTAAGGTTCTCAATCTAGATGTATAAAATGCTAAATCAGGAGAGGAAAAAAACCCACACAAAGTAGAGTCAAGGCACAGGCCACAGAAAATGCAGGTCTTCTGCACAAAAAAAAACATCTCAACTCAAGGTGAGTAGCCTGAAAAGGCTGGACTGACCAACGCTAATTTGCACCTTCACTCCCTTTCCTCCTATTCCAGCACAGCGGTTTCATAGAATCATTTTGGCTGGAAGAGACCCTTGGGGTCATCGAGTCCCCTGCTCTACAAGTTCTCCCCTACAGCATATCCCTCAACACCACATCCAATCTACTCTTTCCCATCAGCTCAGGCCCCCAGTTCCTCCCCTCCCTTTCCTGAGTATCTCCTAGCGCTTATGTCTCAATTTCTCTGCCCAAGGCAGTCACACTTCAGGTGCAGCACGAAACTGCCAGGATCTGGGCACTAAATGGGAGCAGCACATCAGTTTTTCCAGCAAGAGCGGACTGTATACAACCTCCCTCCAAGTAAAGCTACTGCCTGTAAGAACATGGGAAGGACAACTATAAGGCACAGCCTCACTAAACGAGGAATGGAGGAACACAGCATGCAACGAGTTACCATGTCACTAGCAGATCCTAAAGCAGGTAGTGGTTCAAATCAAACTGTAAAAGACAGACGCTCTGCAAAATTAGCCTTTAAAGGTAATTTAAACTGGGGGGAACAAGAAAAAAAAAGTAATACAAGTCGTCAAGCCAGTAGTCACATTTGAGGACTTCGCTTTTACACATTCTGGCTGGTTCTTACCTTGAATATTTTAATGATAAATAGGATAACTCCATTATAGAAATTAAGATTGGTATTCCTATATGTATAGATAGATATCTACCTTTCAAGTATCTTCCTCAACATGTTTGAGGGATCCACTTGAAGATAGATTTATATGTGATTTTCTCAAATGATGTTCTGGGTCCTTTAATCTTGCCATAATAGATGGTAGTTTTCCAGAGATTTGAAATGCATGGTAACATTTACAATATGTCAAGTTTTCAGGGGCTGTAGAGACTGAAATATATGCTTTTAATTTACTGTGAAATGCAATGTTTTCTAGATTTCGTTTGAGCAATGTCTGTTCCAGAAATCAACATCTTTCCATCTGCTTGCTTGTTTTAGAGAGTACTGATTAATTTCGGCTGGCTTGTTACTATTGAAATTTATGCAGAATTAAGATCATGTTTATCCCAACGCCTGGAGTTGCACAGGCTGTTTGTACACCCTAGTGGAGAGAGGCGGCCAGCACACTCCTCCAGAGAAAACCTACAGAAGTAGCCGTTCTATTAATGAACAGAATATTCACCATATGATACAAAACCATAGAATGAAGCAAAAGAACCACTGGGGCAGATCTGCAATATCAGACCTTTAATTCCCAAATTATGGCGAGTTGATTTATGTGAAGTGAGACCCAGTCCGGGGAGTTCCAAAAAAAAAAGCATGCAACTTGAGAAAGCAGCAGCAGAGCCTAGGAAGACAGTGACAGTAATTTGCATTTGAAAGCACATGTAACTGTTACCCTTTAAATCCATCCTCCTACAAAGACTGGAGAAAATGTGCTGCTCAGTATGCAGCATGATATTTCTGATCGTATTGCTAGTCATTTCTTCATCAGTACTTCATTGCATCAAAATCCACAGAACATGAAAATATCATATATTCATGGGAGTAATCTGCCAGTACGTTCCCTGAAAACAGCTGAATTCCTGTAAAAACAAAAATACTAACAAGAACTCCAGCAGTCACTCAACTGTTTTCATTCAAACTAAGTTTGAAAACGTTTGTTATTCATTACAAAAGACATGCAATGATAGTTTCAAGCTGAAAAGAACCTCTTTTCTATTATTTTTCATGAAAACATGTCACACAAATTCTGCAATGGAAATTTTCTTCAGTTCATACACCACTCTACAAAGGATTAGAGTAGTTATGGGTTTGGGGGTTTTTTTTCCCCATTTATGTAATTATAATTTTTTTAAACACTCATTCTTTTCCCAATATGTATTTTATCATTTTTAACATTGATAGCATATGCCTCATCTAGTTTACTTAAACTGAAATGTAACTAAATCCTTGCATTAAGAGAATAGGTTTCATAACTTTTTTTTTTTAATTCCATGTTATATCCTTAAGCTTCACCTGCAGTACTATACCTCTACTACAGATATTGTACTTGATTGCTCCTTATTTTTCTCCTGTGATAGAGTAGCCCTCAAATTTCCATTTATTGAAGCATCACAGCATAATAATAATAATTTCTTCTCAACATTTTGACATGAAGTTTCCTGTTCCAGGGGGGCAGCTTGAAAATCAAGCGAAAATCTTGCACTTGGACACGGAGCCCATTATGTCCATCAGTCATTTTGCTCTTATCCCATAACGTTTTGGACCTATAGGAGTAATCCAAAATCTGACCTTTAGGAGTGGACCAAATCTGGCAACAAATTTCCTATTTTCTGGAGGAAGAAACTGAGGAAATGCTCCTGCTGAAAGGCCTCATCTTAGGTTCACTCTTTGCTACGGATCTGGAAATCAGCATACAATCTCATTCATCCCTCGCGCTATGAAGTCTGAGTAGAACAGGCCTCTGTGCTCTCACCATTAACGGAAATACTTGCTCAGGGGTCTCTACAGCCCAGACCTGGGGACTGCTAGAGAAACATGTTTATAAATAATCTGATTATGGATTTTTCTTGCCCATCTATTGCTAATAAACCATAAGCTCTTCCATAGTAAAAATCACTAAGTTCTCACAGTCAGGTATTTTTAAACCATGGAATTTTACTTGCAGGTCCTGAATGAAGATGTACAATACAGCAGCACAGCTGTTAATCCAACTACTTCCATTCTACCTAACTATAGATGAAAGTCCACCATGGCAGCTGTGTCTCACTTAAACACCATGTGTTAAACCACCTTCTTTCACATGCATAAGACTTCCACGCAAGTTAACAGAACTTCTAGAGTTAAGATTTTTTGACGTTTCAAACATTAGTCAATAGGGAAAACATTTCTAAAATTCCTTTCATACACAATCTGAAACAGCTTTCACCACTAATCTCTTTGCTTACATATACATACACTCCACTGAATGGGTGGGACTTTAAGCAAGAAGGATATTATAAAAAAAACAGATGATTGAGGTTTTTCTATACTCAAGTCTTAAAAGAACTCCAAGAAATTGAAAGAGAAATCTATCCCACCCCCACACCCCAGTTGCTCTTATAAGGCTAAGAAAAATTGAAAAGTTATTTTTGTTCTACTGGATTTGCTCTAAATACACTTTAAAAGAGCAAAGAGACAAATTGGAAAGACAAAAATTATTTTTTTAAGCTGCAATAACATCTAGAGGTATCTTAAAATTAAGATCTAAAGGGAAATGAGTAGATAATGCTGAAGACTGAGCCTATTCCCATTCACCATAGCACAGCTGGTAGAACTCACAGAACTTCTCAGTCCTCACAAATTCATAGATGAATACATTTTCCAAAACTTATTTTTATAGTACAGAACATTGCCATATCTGAAGTCATAAGACAGTACTTGAAAAGAAACTCTTTCATACAAATGGAATATTTTATCTATCTTTTGTAATGGTTCTTAACATAGGAAAGGTGAACATCAATTCATGTAAGCCTTGGCACAATTCTGCAGAAAAGTACTTTTCCCTAAAACACTGCAAAAGACAAACTGCTTATAATTCTAACATGTTTTACAAGGAGAGGTGATGTAAACACTGGCAAAGCTGTTACCTGGTGATCTGCTATTTCTTCCATTTTTAACACAACATAACAACCAATTGACATTGTAACATAAGTCTTTTTAGAAACAAACTGAAAAATCAGAAATGTGAAGCTGAAATACTAAAATTATAGATTACATTAAAAAGTTATCTAAGACAAAACGGTAATTTTATTGTTCCTGAATTATTATAATGAACATTTGTTAACAATTCAGAATTTCTCATGGAGAATGACAAATTTTGCTTTTCACTAACAGAGGAAACAGGCCTTCAGATGTGGAGTCACCAGAAATGAACATTTTAATTTTATCATAAGCTTCATCTCAATCTAACAATCTCTTATCCTACTTCCACTCACAGTAAATCCAGTTCACATGCTATTATTAGATCTACCAGTTGCATATGACCCAGTACAGTAACAAGCCCAAAACGTATCTAAGAACAGTCATGTTCTCACAAATGCTTCTGTTGTTATCTAAGCACTTGCAAGTCTGACAAATAGAAACACAAATGTGGTGGCTGAGTTCCATTTACAGAGAGCAGACTGAGTTCTGGTATTTCCATTTGGACCATTTGCACCATGTTTCCCCACAACAATATCTCAAAATATGGAAAAGCAACGGGTGTGCTCTTCCAAGCATACCATCTGCACATTCTGGATCAAAGAACACCGAAAGTAGCAGTGGAGCAACTTCTGTGAGCACTGTGAGATTGCGTGGCTGACACCTCTGTTCATGAGAGCCACAGGCTGTAAAGAGCCCCTCCTGAAAGACATGCAAAGTCCCCTTCCCATCTCTCTATGAGCCTAGCTGCTTCTTCAGGGATGAGATACCTCTTACCTGTATGATCAAGAACGTAACATCTGGGCTTTTTATAAATGATTCATTCTTTCCCTGCCAGATATGAATTAAAAGCAGCTTTCTTATGTAATCAGGTTCTCAACACTGCACATACATTTATTTTCCATCCAAAATTCTTTCACAACTTCATTTAGACAGGCACTTTGTCATGGTTTCAGCTGGGATAGAGATGACTTTCTTACACACAGCTGGTATAGTGCTGTGCTTCAGATTTGGGATGAGAATACTGTTGGTAAAACACTGATAT
>VZTM01000543.1:1324-34137 GCA_013400555.1 Jacana jacana | reverse complement strand
CATAACTGCTTCTCTGCCATCTGCGTTCTTCTTTGGCATGGAAGTAAAACTCAGTTTGTTTCAACATCTCCTCCTGTAAAAGATTTCCATATCTGCCAAGTGCAAGACTTGGTTTACTCTCCATGCAGGTCAATACTTTAATGGTATGTGAGGAATTCCTCTCTATGGTACCCCAGGCATAAATACCTCCATTTGGCTTCAGGGCATGGGACCTACCAGTCATTACCATCATCTACTGCTATTCCATCTGAATACAGTTAGGAGAACTCTGTTGGCAAGCAGAGACATTTCAGTTCATAATTTAGGAAGCACCGCTTTATACTGAGGATTCCAGTTCAGCTGTTCTTAAGACATTAATTTAGTTAAATTTGGTTAAGACATCATGCTGGCACCATGATCAGTGGCATCCAATCAACCCAATTCAGGTATTTTAAACAAAAATCACTGAATTTTTTGTAAGAGCTAACTATTTGTAAGATTGGTAATACAATGGAGGAAGCAACGATTTGAGATTAAAATAGAAATTAAAATAGATTAAAATTTAAAATAGAAAACACACAAATAAGTTATTGTCCCAAGGTGCAACACTATATTCTCAGTAAAAAAATTGCAAAGCAAACAGCCTACCTGTCCACCCCAGAAAATTTAAGATCTCAAACTTCAGTCAAGGCTTCAGAATTAGTTTTTTTAACTATTTAAAAAACAACAAAAAAAAACCCAATCAAAAACAAAAAAAACCTGGTGAAAGTATTTTGTTTAAATAGTTTAGATGAGATTTTCCCAAGGAGCCTAACGAAAGCTTCAGCTGCATTTTGGTTTAAATTAAGTGGCTACTTTATTCTGTGCTTCTTTGTTAACTGCTGCTGATGGGCAGGCACAGCAGCGTGGAGGCAGAACGGCAGTAAAAGATTTTGCATGACATGATTATTCACCAGTAAATGAGTCTGGGGACAGACAAATACTGCTTTCTATGGACAGCTGTATTGAAGTGCCTGGCATGGGCATTTTTAGTAAACACTGAGATGATAGCTCCCGGAGTGATTATTGGTAGTATGAGGTTATGAATGGAAAGATTAAAACCGAAGGAGCTCAATTCAGCAGCCGAAACTCCAAATTCTGCCAACAGGCTTTCTAGAAACTACGTATCAATTTCCTTTCAAATAATTAAATTTTCCCAGATGCTATTTGGTTTCATTTCTTCCTTCACAAAGGAGATTATTCTCCTTACTGTTTGCAAGATTAAATAGAAGTAGCCCGACTGAGTATGTGTGTCAGAGCCACCATGTATTTTCACAGTTATGGCTCAGACTCTTGCACACGGAATAAAAAGAATAAATTACAGGAAATAAAATATGAAAGTGAAATGCAGGTACTGTTCTGGTACCTGGTTGATCAGATGAACAGATTCTTATGTATGTATAATTAACAAACATGAGAGAGAAATACTGCACCCCTGATATTACTGGATCAGTCCTTCTGGGTTGAGAAAAATAAATGGCTGTATGTTTGCAGTGTCAAAAATACACTGTCTAAATAGAACCTAACAATTTGCAGAATAAACAGTCTGGGGCATTGAACACAGTTGTATCCTGTCTAATGTCCTGGACTCTCACTCTGGCTCCTACAGAGTACATCAAACAAATAAGCAATTATAAAGATCTAGAAAATTTGAAGAAAAGCAGCAATAAGTTAGTCTCTCCACCTCAAGATCAGTGGGTATTTGCTGGGAGGTACTTTGCATAGATAGGGCTTCAAGTCCAGAGGAAGCAGACTAGAAGATAAAAGGTCCTGATAACCTTCAAAGCTCTACTTTATCACTGAAAAATGAAAGTTTTCCACACAGGTCTCCAATGGATAAGCAGCTTCGTTGTGTGCAAGCTCTCCCCATGGCTTTTCATTACATTTCATAGTCACTTAAGCCTTTTCCTAATAAAAAGACAATGCCAAGGATGAGATTATGAAATACTCCAAAGTTAAATTGATAACGGTTTAATTAAATGTTGCTCACTAACAACATTTTGGGCATGACTCAGACAATAAAAGGGAAAAATGAATGCTGTAATTACTTCTTTTGCTGCCTTTTCATAATCTTCTAAGATGCTCTTCCCATGACATTGCCTTTCAGAGCATGCTACAGAAGATCTGGTTACATGACACAGTTGCTCAATTTGGTTTTACACTGAGCATGAAGGATTCATTGTGACTCTGGGTTTTGTATGGAGCAGGCTCTGCATGATCTGATTTTGTCAGCTACTTCTTAATTAAAATAAGAGGGGCAGGTCCTCAAGGGGAGAAAGTGAGCATAGCTTTGTTGAAGTGAGTATTGACCAAGCCTTTTTCCAATGTCAACAGTAAAATCTTCCTACTGAATTCAAGCTGTACCTTCAATGGTGATGCACACCTCTGTACAGAGAAGGTTACAGCCCTTCTTACAAGCAAAATTCATTCACTTAATAAATGCACACTTCTCTTCTGTATTTGTCTGCAGATGTTGCTTCATTCCTTCCTGACGCAAATACCGCGTAGTTTGTGGTCTCTGTGCCACGTACTGTGCTTTCACCTTACAACTCCCCCATGATGGATAAGCAGATAAATGGTTTCCGTAGTATCACCTCTGTTATAACAACTTCAACAGTGATATATTTCCTATATACTGTACTCTTTTCATATGTAAAACAACTCTGATTCATGTTGGAAATTTTACTTTGAGAAGTAGTTTGGGGTCAATGCCTGATCATCTGTCATTGTTGAAACAGGCAAGTTAGTGACATATTGCAAAATGTGCACAACATCAACTACTTCCTTTGGAAGATGTGGAAAGGAGTGATTGAGTTTATATTTCCCCTTTAAAATTGGACTGCTCTTATGGCTTTGAATATATAACAAAATAATCCGGTTTGTTAAAAACCTATATAGTCTTCCAGCGGCTGTTCAGCATAACAAGGCCTCCATTAATGAGGCCAAATAAATAATGACCATGCAGTGCAGTTTTAACACTATCTAAGTTTAAGGGGGTATATATAAGTGTTTTGCCTGGGCAAACTAGAAATATAAATAGAACAATGCATAATGTCAGGGGAGGTAAATAGGGCAAAATCATGAGTTTGTTTTCAATAACTGAAATGCCTATAAAATATGCACAAGTAAGAAATACTACCACATGAAAAGCAGAAACTTGCAGCAATTCAATGTATCATAGGTTACCCTCCACACTACAACAACCTTCATTTGTTGGTGCCTGATGAGTCCTGAAAAAGGCACATTATATTGATTGTTTTCACCAGATCAACACTGATTTTCTGAATCAAAAGCAGACTGGCTGTAACATTCATTCAATTGTTTCATCAGCAAAACTCCTGGCTTCACTTTCACCATAAGAACTTTTGTTCCCAGACTTTGCTTTTAGGGTAACAACAGGAAACAAACCCTTTTCCTCTACAACAACAGAATCACAACATTTCACAGGATCACTGCTGCCTTTTCCAGCTGAGCATGCTGCTGTCTCCTAACCAACACTGAAGTGGTTTTGCCATGTTTTCTTGAGGAGGTTCTGGACTTTCCCCTCTGTTTTTAACATTACCTTTCCCGCCTACATCAGCTTCTGTCTTAATTGATTGGGCATACAAACACGGGTCAACAGGAGAGATTACAGCATTTTATGTTCCTGATACATCATGATCCATGCTGAGCAAACAACCCTGGGAAGTAATCCAGCAGATGAGGGTGTTTTTCAGACAGAACTTGTCTCCTCCCTAAAAAGCAGCAATTTAGCAGTAGGAGCAGGAAGGCACAGCAGCAAAGAAAAGGGCAGCAGGCTTACCATATCACACTATTTTAGATGATAGGATATTATTTCTTCACTTTATTAGTAACAAATACTCTCGAAAACACCAAGTGTAACACTAACAGTGTAAACTAAATGGAATTTGCTTATCTTATAAAGGTATCCCTGTGGTTTTGGACACGGCTTCAATTGTTTCTTTATCCCACCTTAAGACAAAGTAGGCAGATACCGGGGGATATACAGACATAAAGGAGTGATCAGTGCATACTGCCTCATCAGGTAGTTATGGAGATATGTTATGCTGCACCAAAAAGCATCTATCAGCAGGTCACAAACAGCTGGCAACTCTACCTGGGAGCGCTAAACCTACTGCGACCATTAAAATCCCACACGTACCTCCCCTGGCAGGTACATGTGAACATACCCTCCCCCATGCATGGCAAGTGGATTAGCAGCTCAGCTACTCCACACAGTGCTTGTGCCTCTTTGGGAGGTGGAGGAATCCAAGCCCAGCTGCCAAAGTGGTCCATATGCCACAGACTATGTGTGGTGTGAGCTGCATTTGGCAGAAGGAAGCCAGAAAGCTGCTGAGCATATGCCCCGGTCCTTCCCTGTATGCTTTGCCTCAGGCAAGGATGGGGGACATAAAACAGCCTTCCAAAAAGCAGATGGGGTTCATTACTAAGCAACTGCAAAGCCTTCCACAAAGACCTCTCCAAATCAGAAGGCATCCCTATATCCGTATATTGTCTTCATACCAGCCCCCTCCATCTGTAGAAAAAGAAGAAAATTTGGAGTTGTGGTAATCACATCATGGCAAAACCTTGCAGGCAGCTGAAGGATCTGACTGTCTCTAGTAATGGACTATGTACGATTGGTTCATCTTGAGTTGATGTCTTCTAATTCAACAACATTAAAATAATTACTTGCATAACCTCTTACCTGCGCGGTACTTTAGATATTTAGAGTAACATATTTATTTACTCTATATATTTATTTAATAAATTTATTATCACATAATTATTAACTTTGGAATTAAGAGTATGAAACCATTTTTATTTCCTAGTAGTAGAAGACCCGAAATAGTTCCTTTCTCATTTCTGTTCAGCAAACAAAACCAAGAAGCACAGCATCCACAACGTGATGGTCCATATTAATAGCATTCTTAAGGGAAGGAAAATGTACTTTCATAAATTGCTATAATTGTGTCCAGACAAAATGGGATGTCATTAGATGACGCACAATTATTGCAGTAGGTTAGATGAGAATGACAGTATAGGGATTTTTCTGTGTGTTTGCATATAACACATTGTGACTCTAATTAAAAGTGTGTGTAGATGCTCTAGCAGAAATAGAAGCCAGAATAGGAAAATAGAAAACTAGAAAGGATTCCAGAAAATAGAATAGGAATCTATACACTCGAATCACTTGATTAGGTATTCCCAGAAACACAAAAACGAGTTCAGCAATTTTCCGTTAACAATTTCATTTCATTTTACTTGAGTATTGAAACTTTTGATTGTAGAATGTAGAACTGATTACTCTGAGATTTTCTGTCAGGAATTAAGCTTCACTTCATCTAATATAATCATGTATTTATACATCTAGCCACTTAACAAAACTTTATAAGCTATAGGTGTGCTTGCAGGTTATATCTTTCAATCCCCCATCAGTGTAAAAAGATGCTCTCTTGACAGGTACTGGGATAAAATATGTGTATGTCAGGTTACATAAACAAACCTCAATTACATTAATTATTGAAAATTGTTCTCATTAGAAGCATAAGCTATAAGCTATTGTGGTACAAAAATATGTTTTTCATTTTTTAAAATCTATTCATTTCAGAGACAATTCATTCGCTTGTAATCAGAGCACGTTATCTGAAATGACTTTTTTTCACTAATGATACAAACAGTTTCAGATCAGTTTGCAACCATGCCCTTTATCATACTGCACAAGAGAAATCTCACATTTATACCCAGAAACACAGTAGAATCAAATTCTTCAAAAAGAGGTTGATCTCTTCTTGGTTACAGAAGTGAAACTGCTGTCAAAATTCTTTGTCTTCTTCTTGTCATCACTCTTTCCCAGAACTCATACCCACCTGCAAGTCTGTTTCTGTTCTCCTCTGTTGCTACCGTTCCAGCTCACCTTTTCATTAGTCCTAATGGAAACACTGGCTGTGAGCTGGCAGCCCTCCGCTGGGCAGAGAATTGCTCTGGCCTCTGACATATGGCTCTGTGCTATTCCCATCTAAATGGGACAAGTCAGATATGACCAAAGATGGAAGAGTTTTTCACCATCAAATATCTTTAACAAACTGCTAGACAAACTTCAACAAAAAAACAAACTAGAAGCAAACCTAACATGCAATTACAGTCATCAACAGCATAAAAGGTTACCTTTGGTTTCCAAAATGGAAAGATCTTTTAGAATTATTTTTTTTTGGGTGGCTAACTAAAAAAGCTCACACAGTTGCATTCAGAGTACTCAGTGAATAAAAGGTCTTAATGCACGATCACTTGCTAAAGAAAATGTAAAATAATGTTAATGAAAATGACTATATCCCTTTACACTCAAGTTAAATGACAGGGGAAAAAATCCACACATATAACACAGCAAGGGACAAAAAAAGAGGGAAAACCATATTATTTTCTGCCTTTTAACTGCCTATCACGACGAATGTGAAAATATATTTTTTTTTAAACTATCAAAATAACCTGCTAGCTTTTCAGTTATGATCATCTAACCTAAAGCAATGGCCTTAATTTTAGAACCTGCTTTTCATAAAGGTGATAAAATACTGCAGGTCTGGGTAATTACAAAGCCGCAAAGGGAGCTTTACTTTAGAATTATATCACATACTTTTTCTGCTAGTAAAATGACAGAGTTAAATGAGGACTAGTATAGTTTTGATAGGGCAAGAAAAGATGGACTATCTAAACTACGACTAAATAATGTTTTACATATGAAAAGCACAGCACTCTAAATAAGCAGAGAATTGAGTATAAATAAGCAACTATTTGTCTGAAATATAAAGTATCAAGCACTAGAACAGACATAACTCCTGAATATTTCTACCCAAATGATAAATGAAAATGAGACATTTTAGATATAAGGAAAATCTTTTTCCACTAGGACAGTCAAGCACTGCCCCGTCTAGGAGCAGGCTGCCTAGAGAAGTCATGCAGTCTTGCTCCTGCCGATTTTTAAAGACTAAGCTGGATAAAAGCCCTGAGCAGCCTGGTGGCACACGGGTTGACCTTGCTTTGGGCACCAGATTGGACCAGAGACATTCAAGTTGTACCCTGAATTAAGTAGTTCTGTGACTTCCGTTCTAAAAACAGTTTTGAAGGAAACAGGAATACTCAGAGGCACACACACTAGCGAATGCTTTAGAGGACAGAAGTTTCAGACAAGTGGGAAGCAGAAGCAAGAAGTGCATGTGGGAGCAAAACAGGTGGCATAAAACAAAAGAAAACATTTTATTTTTTCAGTTACCACAACTTCAAAGCCAAAAGACAGTAAGTATCAAGGAATATTCACGGATAAAATTAAGAATTAGGGAAAAAAAGATTTGTATGCTAGTAAGTAATGTGTAATAACTAGTAAACTGTATTACAGATCATGAACCACTTCAAACATATCACACAGAGAGGTGAGTGCATAAAGACAGGAATAGCAAAGAGGAAAGGAATACTCTGATTTTTAACAGGTATGTATTTCCTGTCTCTGCAGTGCTCCTCACAAATGACTAAAAGACAGTTGGGACCTTGGAGATAAACATGAGGTTGGGGAAAAGAACTGTGAAAAAAAGCTGAAGGCCAGCATTTATTACATTTATTACTGAATTATAAAAGATGCTTTAAANAAAAAAAAAAAAAAAAAAGAATAACTCAGAAAATTTAACACTACACTTTCAGTAAGGAAAAAAAGTTAACAACAGCACCAGATGTAATAGCAATACCAAAATAATCAAGGAATAAGAGATGGCGGCAAATAGGTGTGCCAAATGATGAAAAATAGAAGGAAAACACCGAAAGGTAATAAACAGCTAAAAAGCTATTCTCTCAAGAACAGTGACACAAGAGTAGTGACAAAGAAGGACACACTCTTTGGAACAGCAGAAGACCGTGCAAGCAGGTCTATAGGCACAGCTGTGCTATCAACACAAGCATCAATATTTTTTAGAACACCGAGAGCAAAAGAATGAAGGATAAGATGAAGATATTAAAGAGACTGAGCAAGCAATGAAGATGACAAAAGGATAAATGAAATAATTGATGGTACAAACCTTGATACCATAGAGAGTATAGAATGAGCGAGAAGAATAATGTTACATCACGGAATGTCTTTATGAGAAGATAATTCTCAGCCAAGTGAATCATATACTGGTATTTTCATTCATTTTTATCACCATACTTTATTGGAAGAAGAGAGGGAGAACACTACAAATTTAAATTGAAACTTTAAACTTAAAAAAGAACTAATGAAACTGAGCACGTTTGGGAGGAAGGAGGGGCAGAAGGGAATAGGCTTCCAAAAATGTGAACTGTTGCCCTACAACATTCTTCACAGTACTAAAAAAGTCAGGCTACGTCCCTGTCTTTGCTGCATGGGTGAGATGGTGAACCAGCAGCACCAGAATCCAGGAACTGGATGCAAGGTATTTGGAGCACATTTGAATCCTAAATTCATAAGGCAGTTCATCACAGTAAGAGTTACAGCTGTAAACTTAAAGGTGATTCTGAATTTTCTTTGCACAAGGACTATTAGATCCTCACTGCACACGAGTGAGCAGACTGAATGGGATGATTACTGAACTGATTCATGGACTACAGATGCTAACTTCAGTTCATAAAGGTACTGAGGCACTGAAATGATAAAAATAGCTGATACCTGAATACTGCCAAGTCCTAAAAGATACAGAAAAAATTACACATCACTTGAAAATAGCAAGTCAACAACATTACATTACTCACCCCTTGAGCAGAAGAACACCTGCCATAAAAGTTGAACAAATTGGCATCAATGACAAGGCATGCATTTTGTCCTTCAGATCTCCACTGTCCACACCAATTGCATCACAGTCAATTAAGAGACTTTGACCCAATACTGAGAGGTCAGACATTGCCCTTCCAGTGTAGTTCTTGCAAATCACTAGTCGTATTTGGCAAACCATTTGTAAGCAACAGAATTTCCCTATTTTTGTTGAGATTCTAATGAGATAATCTAGTTGTATTGGAGCAAAAGCTTGCATAGAACATGTACCTTAAAATAAGCAATTTTGGAAAAAACTTAAGACAAATGCATCCACCTTTTCTCTCCAGTTCTCCCTTAAGTCAGTTCCTGGAATAAATTACTTTTAAATGGCTTGATTTGTTTCTCTAGGATTTTTATAGGATTCACTCACCTTTTCTCACTAATGGTCGGCTGTCTTATTTCGAGACAAGATTCACTACTAATTCAAAGAATGAGATACTGTGGTACTACCTTACCTTGAAAAGGGACTCCATCAGGCAAGAGAAACTATAAAAGCACATTAGAGAGATCTACAAGAAAAAAAAATCACTGAAATACAATGTTTATTTGTTTTGGTGATTTTCTCTTCATCATTCATTAAATATGCACTTAACTGAGTACATTTTCTTCTTTTTGTCTTAAGTAGATTGCTCAAAGTACAGAAGCATAAAGAAACATGATGTGGCAAAATTAGCAGGAGACAGTGCTATTCTCACTGAGGTGGGTTATTAATTTGAATTTAATAAAGCTTATTTTTTTTGATGGTACACATTATAACAATGCATTACATGTAACTATTTCTAGCTCAACAATTTTTAAGGTCTATCCTGTAAGTCCATTGTAATGTACAACATTTCCAGCACAGCTGGCTTTATATTCAGTACATAGACTCTACCTTACAGACTCAAAGAAAAATGTAGCACAAAAGATATCTAAACTTCTCTCATCGGAAGCAAATCGTCCTTATCCTGAAAACAAATTTAAATTAGTTGAATAAGATTAATAAGCACACTGTAGAATAAATACAGAAAATTAAGTAGCTGGTATTTTTTCATTAATATCCCATGCAAGTGTATGTTATAGTGATAAATACATAGTTTTGTTTTTCTAAAGCTGATTAACTGTATTAACACTGGTGTATTCATTTTCTGAGCATTCATATTTTATGAGCTGGGCGAGTAAGTGTGTACTGCAACTCCCATTTTTCAAATGCTGGATCACTTCTGGATAGAGGAGGGTACATTACAGTAATAACTAAAAATTCAGTGTGTGCGGGTCATACTCTATTAAAGCTAAACAGAGTAGTTGTGATACAGCTGATTTGCAGTTACTCATGTAAACAGCAACACACACTTAAATTGAGTAAAGTTACATTGATTAGTAAATTTATGAAACTGCAGTGGTATAGAAAAAAGAAAAGAATGAGGCAAGTACAAGAGAGGAAAAAGTTGGAATAAGAATGAAAGTTCAAGAGAGGAAAGGAAGATACTCCTAGCTTTGCACAATTATACAAAATACATGCCAGGTTCTGTAACTACTCTTGAGGGATTTATATATTTTCTAGTTTTAGGTGATTTAGGCCCAGTCAGGAAAAGGACAAACTCACTTCATGTGTGAGTCCAGTGAAACAATCTTGATTTCAAGTTCTGTAGATTATATTAGAAATAATAGAAATAATATTGAAATATCCATTGACTTCCATCTGTTTTAGTCAGAAATCACGATCAAGACAAAAGTAAACCTTGATTTCAACACTGCCATTCTCAAATTTTTCAGCCAACTCTGTGAAAACACCCAAGTCTTTATTGGCATCAATTTTAAATACTCTTGGCTTGCACAGAGATACTGATGTCTTTACAGCACTGAAGAACTTGCATATCCCATGCCACCGCAGCCTGGCAAGAAGCCCGCAAGTGGAGCTGCCACCGGACAGGATGGAGGTAAGGCTCAGGCAGGGCAGCGTTCAGCACTGCAGTACGTAGGTTCTTCAGCTGACTTAACTCCATGTTCCTTTCATGACTTGAAAGGTCATGCTTTTAGAGACTGAGGTCACTACTGAATGATACAAACAACTTGCAGTCCTAGCTGTGAAAAGCTATGTTTGGGAGACTGCTAACCAAAATAATAATGGTCTTAATGGCAAATAAACTTCTTTTCTCTTACTTCCATCTCAAACTGCTTGGTCTAATTTATTTTGTCTAGCTCTTCTCTATCTCTTATTTTGAGTGGATTTTATGTTTTATATTTCAATGTCAACTAGTGAAGAATGCAAATTGTTTCAGTTAATTCTGCTGCAAAATTACCAAGAGACCTGAAAGAATAACCATAGAGTAATACTATATTACAATAGAATTTACTTGCTAATGTAGGCATGGAGTAGTACATAATTAACTTATCACAAAAATTAAAAAGAATCATATTAATTCATATGAGAAATAGTGAATAACTGATACAATAAATATAACCACATTGACTAAAGTACATGGACACGGTCCAAATGGTGTTTGAAAATTCTGAATCCAGACTAAATGAAATAACTCACAGTGATTAATTTTACCATTCAAAGATGAGGAGTCAGCACTGGTAAACAAAAAAAGCTCATCTGTTACCTGCATGCAACAGTTTGAAATTCTGTGGTTATTTAAACTGCTGTTAAGAACTGAGCATACAAGAACAATATATGCCCACTAGTACATACTACTTGTTCTTTACGCCTCCCTTTCTGCTACTGAGACTTGTTTCCCAGATAACTAAGTGTTGGGCACACACTGATACTGACAGACACCCTCGGTGACTGGACAAACAGCACAGAAAGGTTGGCTTTGAAATGGGAATAAACTGATGCTGATGGGGACAGGAGATGGGATCGTGAGGCAATTCGCAATTATTGTAAAGATAACTTTATTAAAACCAATCAGCCAGAGTAGGAGTAGTATTGCTGCACTTCTCTGCGTGCCGATATTCTACAGCTCCTGCAAAAGAAAAGAAAAGGAGGTACATGAAAAAATAATCTAGTGCTCTACATAGCACATTGGCAATTTTTCCACACTGCTTACCCTTCTCCTCTGCTTGCAGCAATTACTGGCAGGACACTGTCTCTACTCATTCTAGGCATAGAGGACACAGAAAGATTTAGTTCACTGTCAGAAACATCAATTTTTCTATAAAACTGTAATATACATTACAAGCGCACCAATGTCATGGAACATTTATTGTGATACTTACCTTCTGCTTTGAGAATCCTTGCATCATTTGCTGGATGAGACTTGACATCTACATAACACCTCCAAGTAGGAAAAGGACAAAGTAACACTGATTCACCATGGCTGCGTGAACAGGGCACAGCTCTGGCATTTGGTGTCTCTTCTCCTGTAGCAAGATAACTTTAGTACACAGTAAACAGCTTCCTACTAATAAAAAACTACATCCTAGTAGCCTAACAATGGATTCTCATAGGCATGTCTGGACTGCGCTTACCTTGAAGCCTCCTCCCAGGTCCTCTTCTCAACTGGAAATATAAAGTCTCGCTGGTAAGTCTTCTGGCAGCTTTCTCTAACATCACCTTCGACATGTAGATCTCACCTTTGTCTTGCTAGGCTTGTTTCAGCAGCATATAATACATACAACTCACTGCCTACATAATTTTGCAATGGAGTCTCAACAGGCCCAAGTGTAAAATCGCAACACTGTAAGTCACCTAATTGCATTAGCATACCCCTGTGGTGTCAGTTTTAACAATTCCTCTAGCACAGGGAAGTACTTACCTAAATATCACGTTCAAAATGGAGGTTACGGGACTGACTAGGTATAAGGTCACATTTAAATACCCAGCTGTCCATTGTTGGTGCTATGCAATCACCTGTATATCATGATGGAAAGTGTTTACCTCTGAGATATACCAGCCACGCAGGAACCTAGGGCACATGCCTAATCCCAAAACAGAATGTATACAGAATTTGCATGCAGAGAGATATAATACAGAAAAACTCCTCTGTATGCAGATGGTTGAAATCCAGCCTTGAAGCACATACCCTTTCTCCCCAAGGTGAGAGTACAGAGCAACTCTTCTTGAAAGCAGCACCATGCCGAAGTTTGTACCTGGTACTAGGAGTGACTTACCTGGAGGCTTGTATACAATACCCATTTTTTAGGCTTCACAAATTCACTTTTCTAATGCACAGATAACACCCTGACCTTACTAGCACCCCCTCAATCAGCACATTACACGTTCATATAAGAAGTGCCAGGCTAATGGTTATATGGTTATACTGATGACATATATTTACCTTTACAGATTGATACCCTGCTTAATGCAACTAGTGCCTCCTCCTAATCCAGCCTCCAGCAAAACCGAGAAACCTGGATAAATTCTGGCTTCCTAAACTTGTAAACATACTGTATTATAATTTTTTTTTTTTATGTTTCCATAGGTTCCATCACAAATTATTTGTAGCTTCAGTGAGAGAAAGCAGAAGAAAGAAAACACAGAGGAATGTCACCAAAGTTACACATATTAAAATCATTTTATCCATTTTATCCACACAGTTCACAGTATTACCATTCTGATAAAACAGCACACGTAAGTTTACCACATGGTGAATCTTAGTCTTGTCTTTTAAAAATAGTACAAGTTCATTGCCAACACAGAAAATGCAGATAAAATGGGAAAAGGACATACTGAGAGAAGTGCAGATGGCAGTGCTGAGCAAGATGGTAACTAGGTCGCAAAACATCTAGGAATAAACCTCCCCCTCCCACTAAACCAAAACCAAACCGTACTCCCCAAGCTGAGTCAAGATGTTGTAAAGCAGCCTGAAACATTTTCACTAGATACATGTTGACTTTCATTTAAGAGGTACATTTTCCTAAACAGGTACAACCTCTGGCAGAGCTTTCTCCAACCCCTGAGGAATCTCTGCTTTATCCATTACTCTTACAGCACACAGGCATCAGATGTTCCTATAAAAATCTCTCTTCTGGTGCTCATGTCTCTTTTCTCTAGAGGTGATAAATGACTCTTCTTCCCAGCTAAAAGAATCCTGTGAAAAGTGCTGAAGATCTAAAACCATTTTATGCCACAGGATACTATTGTTATTTTGCAGCATACTTAAAAAGGACATGTATTTCACAAAACAAACAGAAAGACAAGGTACCAAGACTAAAGCTAAAACTAAATTTTAAAAGGTAAAATCAGTAATGAAAAGTTGGGGCAGGATGAAGAACAAAGGGATTCAACAGCAGCAGTAAATATTGTAAGTATCAATGCCTATCAGGATAGTCCCTCTTAGTTCTTCAGAAATTTACTGGAGTACAGATGAAATATTTTAAATGCTTTTGATTAAATTCAATGTAATTATTAGTCAGGTATGCTTTGATAATACTGGGGGGGATGACTGTGATCAGAATCCCTAATAATAGATTTTATGTAAACAGAAGCATATTAGCAGGAAAGGATATGTCTCCTTTACACTTTAAAAAAGGAATACATGGAAAAATGAACTTTATTTTTCAACCATATGTCCTTTAGAACACGTTTATCCTTTGCTCAAGTAGTTGAACATTCATCCTCTCTTCCAACGAGGGCAGGAGTGTTACAGGGTTTTATAAGGCATAAGAACTGCTGAATGGTAACTTCTTTAGTTACATTGTCTGTTTGCTGCTACAAGACATTGAGTTTCAGAGCACAGCTCACCAGCTGCACATCTTGTGAGCTGGGCAGGAACTAATGAATTTTGCCTTTTTATTTCTTTGCAAACAGGAAAAATACTTAAATTGTTGCTGTCTTGCTTATGCTGCCCATCAGCAAAAATCAACTTTTGAGGTCTGGAAAAGTCAAAATGTATCTGTTGCAGTGCATGACACAAAAGTCAACTTAGTTAACTGGATCATGTGTTCCTGGAGTCTTAGGCATACAACCGTCTTACTGCAACAAGGAGGCAGGAAGAACCAGCACAGTGAAAATAAAGCATGCACCATCTTCTCCAACATCAACTCTTCAGAGTAGAGCAAACTAAATTCATTTCATGTTGTAGTCATCACAAGAAGACACATAAATATAGGATCCTGTTCTTAAGTTACATTATTGCTTTGGACAGTTAAATGCTATTCAATGCATCATCACTTAGAAGGGTATTATATTTCATTCTTACTCCACTGACTTCAGTGCAGCTTCTTCTGATTTATCCAGAAAAAAAAAAATAATCCAGAAAATGTTTTAAGGGAAAATATCTTTTTCCTGTGTAAGGCCTAAGTATCAGCACATTAAGAGTAGCCATTAAATATAGCAACTGCCATATTATTTTTACAATTTACATATGGAGAGTCATGTTTGTTCATGCACTGTAGCAGGATATTCCAATACCCACTCACCTTCACATTTCTTCCCTTAAAACAAGTTAACTCTACCCATTCTCAGTGTAAGAATTAAGTAAAACTGATGATTCCTTGTCTCAGGCACTGACTCTTTGCCAAGAACACTTATAGGTCACTCTCAGGCTTTTTGCATCTCCTTGCATCTGGCAGTATAAAGCAATGATTTCACTCTACAGCTGGGACCACATGTACAAGGTTGGTCTCCACAACTCAGGTTTCAACTGCTACCTGTTGCACCAAAGTAACCTGATCGGCCACGCTGGCTATCAGAGAGACTTGGCTCCATCATCAAATTTGCCAGCAGACAAAAATAAACACTTCAGTCCTGAGGTGTGGTTAACCACTGGGGTCAAAAAATGCCAATAACCTGTAGATACTCATATCCTCATGTTATCTAATGCTAACAATGCATCACTTAGTTTTCTCATTGAATAAATACTGCTTCTTTCCATCTCTCTCTTTTCTTTTTTTTTTTTCTTTTTTTTTTTTTTTTTTACAAACTTGCTGTCTCACAGGAGCATTACCAAAAGCCAGCCTGTTTTCAGGGGACACAATGCTGTTAATACAATGAGTAGATTTCCCAGCTTGTAGGAACATTGTGGTAGTATTTACTTACCTTTGTGCTGGAAATTTAAATATAATTGCATGCACCATCATCGGTGAGACACTCTGGGCACCACAGAGTCGTGCAACAACCCAGACCTGTGGGTTACCATGATGAGGAAACAGGGAGCACGGACAAGGAGGTAGCAAAGTCTGCACCCTCTTGCAAGGAAGAAACAGTTTCTCTATTACACGCTACCAAAAGTGATTCCCCAGAGAGCTGAGGAATCTAAATGCAGAAAGCCTGGCAAAAATTACTGTAACTGAGAATCCAAGGTACAGAGAGATTAAAATACCTTGCCCAAAGCCTTTCTGGAAGATCGCATCTGAGATGGAAATTGAATGTAGCTCTCACAAATGAGTCTCAAACACAAGCCTTATTTTTGTTTTGTTGGGTTTTGTTTTTTTTTTTGCTTTGAGGTACTAGACAGTGTAACATGTTTCCTTATTACCAGAAATTTCATAAAGCCTGGCCACTCTGATCATATTACTTAAACACACATTTTTGAGAACACACTGTCCCTTGAACACATACTTAGTTTTAATTTAATTTAAGAGAAGCTGCATAGTCATACATCAGAACTGTACATTAAGTGTTACATTTGCAACATTTAAAACCAGATATGCCACATTAATATGCCTGGATTTATCTCTGCTATCCAGACAGAGAAACAGACACTGCAAACCAAAGCTAGCAACAATATTAAAGCATGAGGTATTCATGTTTGGGAATGCACAATATCAAATATTGTATAGAATATGAACCTGAGAATACCCAAAAGAGGAAGCAGGGTGTGATAATATTTGAGAGGCTAACACAACAGTCAGTGTGGTATATGAACTGCATGCATAACTCTTGTTCAACAAGTCCTGGATGTGAGACCTAAGGAACTGGTAGGAAGTGGATTTCAACAGGTAATCACAGAATCACGGAATCACAGAGTATCAGGGATTGGAATGGACCTTGAAAGATCATCTAGTCCAATCTCCCTGCTGGAGCAGGAACACCTAGATCAGGTCACTCAGGAACAAGTCCAGGCGAGTTTTGAACGTCTCCAGAGAAGGAGACTCCACAACCTCCCTGGGCAGCCCGTTCCAATGTTCAGTCACTCTCACTGTGAAGAAATTTTTCCTCATATTTAGCTGGAATCTCCTATGTTCCAGCTTGCATCCATTACCCCTTGTCCTATCATTGGATGTTACTGAGAAGAGCCTGGGTCGATCCTCCTGACACTCACCCTTTACATATTTATAAATGTTAATAAGGTCACCCCTCAGACTCCTCTTCTCCAATGGACAGGCAATGTACACAGCCTTGAACTACTGAACTGGATGCCACAGGAGCTTGTGAGAGAAGACAGTATCAACTGGTTTGCTAAAAGATACACAAATTCATGGTCAACAGATACCTAATAGGACAGTAAAAGGCCTGGGTATATACACCCCAACAATTCCTGAGAATCCAGCCAAAGAAAAATTTTTTTAAAAAGAGCAAAAAAAGAAAATGACTACATTCACACAAAGTTAGATGTATAAGCTAGTCTACAATTCATCCGTCCCCTGGCACAATTCTGTAGACAGATGTTCCTTTCCACACAAGATTTTAGCTTTACCTACTGCGGAAAGAGCTCAACCTTTCCTGGGAATCCAGGTTCACATGGTTGTCAAGCAAAATTTCTGGAAGATGATGATGGAAATGGAATTCGTAAAGTCATTGAGCCCACAAAGGCAATGAAACCTTCAGAGTTATCTTTGGATCACATAAAACAAGGCTAAGCTCTGCAGCATCTATATGATGTTGTCTTTCATAATTAGAAAATATTCTTCCCACTAATTGCAATTATTTTCTACAGTACAGAAGTAAACTCATGGGAGAGGCTTTGCATAAGTGGCCTTAATTTGATGAGTATGTTGTCATCTGATCTCTGTACGCAAGGTGTGGATTTGTACTTGGCTATGTGTGCAGTGATGATTCCATATGGGCTTACACTTCCTAAGTAATTCTTCAAAAGGACTGGAAGAGGGTTTAAGAAGCACAAACATTTCACTTTTTTGTACGATTCTGGAACTTGCTTTGTTTCTAGCCCACAGAAAACCACCTCAAGCCTCATTTTAGACTGCTGTCATAATATTTTCAGGCTTGAGACACAAGATTTCATTAATTTCTATACCATCAAGATCTGTTCCAATATTAAATAAGACAATCAGAAAGCTACTCATATGAGAAGACTAGTCTTCTGTGCCAAGACTTCAGGGGTTGGCTTTATTTCAAGCCTCAAAGAGATGTCTTAAAAAAAATAAAAAGGAAACTAAAGTGCTCAAAGTTAAAATAATTCAATTTTGCCTCGTGGGTAAAACTTTCCTGCTTCCTATGGAAAGGCTCACTCGAAGAATCCTACATATATTCCTTATCCTGTTTCTTTTATGCATATACTCGTCCTTCAATTTGTATGCCTTGAGACTGCTGCCTACAATTTAAGTTAAGCAGTAAAACTGGGATATATGCAAAGCCTTTAAAGTAACCATTTCCCCAACTGTCCTTGTCCACTAAGTTTGTGAAAACACTTGAATCAATCCTACCAATACTTTTAAAGTTTCATACAAAGTGATGTGAAACACTAAACTTCTGGAGATCACAGAACAGTTCTCTAGAGAGGACAGAGACAGTTTTCCAGGTATGCCACACAAGTCCAAAAGCAGGAGGAAAAAAATCCCTCAACCTGCTGGCTATCCTCATGTTAATGCAGCCTGCCACACAGTTAATACTCATCACCATATTGATTTCATGACAACTTATACTCATCAACAAAATCCCCGTATCACCACTTAAAAACACAAGGCCATCACATTTTTATTTTTAAAATATAAACAAAAACCCAAGTAAAACATAGGGAAAGGACACGTTGAAAGTAATTTTTTATGACTTTGATATGAATTTGCAAGCTTTTTATTACAGTGGTTTCAGTCATATTTAATAGCTTATGCAAGCTCTTTTAACACAAATAACACACAGTCCACTAACTCTGCTAAGGACAAACTGGCTTCCTTGAGGAAATTACCCATGATCTCTGCAGATCACCAGAGGTGAAGACCACCAAGAGGTAGAGTGGTGACCTGCTAAGCCTGTCATTCCAGCAGGCTATCGAAACATTATAGGGCAGCAATTGAGTCAATAGAACATCATCTTCTCCTTTCCAAAATGATAAGCACTCCTGCTTTACCTTTTTCCTAGTCTGAAGTTATTTCACTGAATATTCACAGATATTTGTCTCTTTTCTTAAAACTATTTCTTTGACTTGTCTGTTAAAAGCTAATGAAATGGCTCTTATTAAACCTACTTACATTTAAGATTGTAATCAACACCAAATTCTGAAAAAAAGTACTTATAATTACCAGTTTACTTTCCTTTACATGAAGATAGGCATTAACACTTTTCTAAAAACTCATATTAAACATTATTCCTCAAATATAATGACATGGCCTTGTAGTCCTTATATTTCATTAAACAGTAATAAAATAACAAAACATCATTAGGTAGTTTTTGAGACCCCTAGCAGTGAACAAGAGAAAAATTAAATCTTCATATAATTTCAAATGTAATCAGTAAATTTAATAGAAGCCCAATCCAAAATCCACTGATGGAAGTCATGAGAGTCCTCCCTTTAACTTCCAGGCATTATGGGATAGGGCACCAAGATAAACATTTAGCAAGTGAAAGGAAGAGAAATGACAACTTACCCATGAATTCAATTCCTAAATGGTCTGCTATACCCAAGAAAGCATGTAAAAGAAAAAAGAAAAAAGAGAAGGGAATGTTAGAAATAAGACTAAAACGTAAATATCACCTTTATGATCCCTGGTAGCATTCAATATTTACATGGTACAGCTGCAGAACACAATGAGTGGTCAGGGTCCCGCTGTGTGGATACTGGTCACAAAGAAAAGCAGAACTCTGTCCCTTGAAGGGCAATCCTAAAACAGGAATTTCAGGCACTGAACTGTCACAGAAGGGAATTGTATTTGGAGACGGATACAAACGCCTTTACCCATTATATTTATATTTGACTGAAGTGTCTCATGCCAGTTACCTACAGGAATTTCCTTTTCTCTTCCTTCTGAAACTGCTCTCTCAACATGCCAATCACTATCATTAGTTAGACAAGGTTCTCGCTTTCATTCTCTCTGGCAGAGATCAAAACCTAGAGACATGAAGGGAAAGCCTTTACTGAGTTTTGCTTCTCTCATTACAGCGCAGTGGCCACACTTGGACCAACATCATTGCATCACTGCTATCTCTTGGCTAGCAAAAAATCTGACTTCAGAAAATAGTAGCCATGTTCCCTCCCTGACTGATATGATGCAACAATTTCAAGATGTGTAGAACAGAAGGAAACATTTTAACCTTTTTAGACTATTGACTGAATGTACTACAATGAGTTCAAAATGTTTCAGAACCCTTTCTTTCACGTGACAAAGATACTGTGATACGTCCCTAACAGATAAGATTTTTTAATGCAAAAAGGATTTAAATTTATATAAAACAATTATTATTTTTAAGTCAACAGGAAGTATGTTTATGTTGATATGTAATTAAGAATAACAAACTCTTCATCCTGAAGGAACAGGGCAACAGAAAGCACTGACTTTTCAGAACTGAGTGTGTAAGGAATAGTAACTTCAAATTGAAACTGGAAGGCCAGACATTCAGAAAGTCCACAGAACGCAATTCTCTTCTATGCTAGACTTTTGATTTTCCATGGGAGCTAGTAATTTGCATTATAAAGAAAAATGAAGGATTTTAATTTTTTTTTTTCGGGAGGAAAATGCAATATTTACCTTTCAAATATAATAATAGGAAAATATTTTAATTGTGTTTGTCTTCTTTTCAATTTATAGTCACATTTCCTTAAAACAGAACAGATGATTTTGTCAGTTTCCAAGAGGAGTGTGTGTGGAGAGGAAGGCAGTAGGGAAAGAGTAGGAGGGTTACAAGAAAGACAGAGCTCATGCTTGGAGCTGGGAGGTTCTACTGGGAGCTGCACGAAACATTTGGTCCCATTAACTAACGTACTGCAACTTTCAGAAGTCCACTTAAGAACTCTACAGCAAAGTTAAAATAGGATTTTCCAACTTAAACATACAATAATTTTAAACTCTATTGCATAAATTGTCAGCTCTGATACCTCTGACAAGAACATGGAAATGCTTCCAGCTTCTGCTGGAAACGTTGGGAGTGATTCACCTTTTGCAACCTTTCCAATTCTTGCTGGAGAAGGCATGAAGCATCAGCTTGCTCAGTTCACTTAACATGCAAATGTATATCATAATTGCTAAACTCTGTATTTATTATCACGCAGAAGACACAGTATGCATCTCAAAAGAAAACAACACATGATGATGCTGTGTGGCATAAATACCTTATTAGCATGGTGTTAGGACAGGCACATGCAAGCCTAGCGACACTCAAAAGAATCCTTCTTTTTGGTGTTAAATACGTAACTCAAACCCATACATATACGTATTCCACATTACAAACTTCTGATCTGTATTCTTACATTCATGCACAAGTGCCACATAGAGCATTTGACACAGATATGTAATTTTTATAAGAACGTGAGATCACAAATATCAAAAGTGCATTCAACACACCATGTTCACAGAGTTTTGTAACTTTTTTTCCATTAATTTTCTGTTCCTGTGAAATCTGCAAATATTATCTGCATGCAATTCACACCTTGCTTCCCTCTGCAAACTAGATGCAGTCAACAACTGCTTATTTAAAAAAAATAACAGAGATCAGAGCACTATAATCTGATCTTTGAGCTAAGGATATTCACAGATGAAGCAAGATCACGCAATACCATCTTTTTAAGTCTGTAAACCAGCTGAGAAATCAATCCTCCTTTCCTACCTAGGCTATACACATTCTCTACAAGTTTTCCATTTGCAGTTTGCCATCTCCTCACTGACTTCATCAAAACCATTAAAGGTAATTTTCTCAAAAAAGTGCATATAAAGTACACCTTTCCTTTAAAAAAAATGGGAAAATGCATTTTACTTTGTCTTTGGGTGGCTTATACACAAGTGAGAGTTAAGGGTACCTGAAGCCTTCTTGTGAAATGTGTTCAACTGGAGGGGTTGGAAACACGATGGGTTATTTAAGTACCTCATGCGCCTTGAAAGCAACATCAGTAATCAGTGTAATATATATATTGCTGACAAAGCTGATTTAGCCAGATTATGATGAAAGGCTCTCTAATGGGATCGACCTTTACAGTAAAATATCCAAGTTGCCAATTTATATCATTAAGCGTCGTTCAACAAGCTCCATGCGCAGCTATCTGGGAATAGAAAATAATAGATTCATGTGGATTTAGTGCACGCTGCCCTGGCACGGGCACAACGGCAACAGCAGCCAAGCTGGGGAGCCACCTGCATGGAGGGGAACGCTGCAGCGGATGGTCCATTGCAAACAAACCTTCCACACCAGCAGGTACCACTCAAGCACTGCTTTAACGCAGTCAAGCCATGGTTGGTGGCTTGTTATTTCCTCCTCCTCCTTCTCCTCCCTGCCTCTTTTTGCAACTGAACAGTCTGGAACACAACCATTCTCTGTGTCTTCCCCTCCTTCCTGGGTTCGATTATCAAACTTCCAAAAGACATTTGATCCCAGAAACAACAGCGTGACTTGGGCTGCTCTGAGACATCAGGAAGAAAAAAAGCCAAAGAGTTTAAGAGCCCAAATGTGCTCTCATTCCCATAATTTCTCCCACTCACCACAGAAATTCAGCTGTACTCATGTTATTAAAATCTTCACTTTGAAGTTTGTTTTTCTTAATACAAACATGGCTCCCACAGCACTGGCGTTTACCAAAGCGCTCGGGATATTGAACCAGGAACACAAGGCAGGGAAGGGGGTTAGAAGAAATGTTAGCAGCCATTAATCATACCCCCATCTTATTTCTTAATGTTTTCATCATTGTAAGATGGTAACTCCACTAGCTACAGGGAAAAAAAACCCTAAACCAAACACCGAAACAACACAATACTACAAAAATAAACTAACCTAAAGCCCACATATCTTTGCATCCGAAAAAAAAATCGCAAAGTAGAGGAAATAACTGCTTCCAAGCCCTTAGCTAATCTGGCGCTGGCCACCTCCAAGATCCACACTCAACTTCTCAGAGGGCAGGAGGCAAATGCTGGCTCTCTTTCCAAGAAAATCCTTTGCACTGCAGCTTGCCATTGCTGGCAGAGGAGTGCCAGGACTCTCATACCTGGGCCAAAGGGGTCAGAACCCTCCCTGGTGGAACTGTAGTGGCAAGAGGAATCCCCGAGGCTGCTTTCCCCCCTGTACCCAGCTCACATTGGCAGCAGGGGAAGGAGAGATGGGGAGAAGTATGTGGAACAGGTTATATCCACCATCCGACTGGGCTGCTGTGGTGAAAATAAAAGCCTTTGCAAGGTCCAGGTTTAGAGACAAGTTTCCCCCCGCATAACCTCAGCAAGAAACTCCCCCAGCAGGTTCATATGAGACCAGCAGGGCACTGGGAACGGCACAGCAGAGGCAACTGGGGGGAAAGCAAGCTTTGGTGGCAACCTAAGGCTGAACCAAACACAAAAATGTAAAGTCTTGACCCCTGACATGCCAGAGCGTAACCAAGGCCTCTCATACTACTATACAGTCATAATATATCAATGAGAAATTGCCTGCAGAGCACTTGGACACAGCGCGTGTAACGCCAAGTAATTCACCACCAAGCAATGCAGTTTCTTTAAGGACTCAGTTCAGCAAAAATGTATATGAAAGCTATTAATGTGCTGAAGCGTGGGCGCTGCTCCACAAGATGGGGTCATTAACCAAATAATGTGACTGTATTTTATTTTTGTTATTGTGATTTCTTCTTTCTTTCTAGTATTGTTATGTTCTTAGGAACTAATATATTACTCAGTAAGGAAGATTATTCACTTTTATATTTTATTTTATGAATATTTCTGTATTTTGTTGTTGATGTGGGAAAAATGCTGTGCCTTATGGTCCTTGCACTATGTGAATTTGTTGCTAGTATTAAAGCCATTTTAATTTATACTTTATGAACACATACACACCTGGGAATTCTTGATAACAAGCACCAGAGAAGATAAATTCACCCCCACTAATGGATTAATTTATGCAGCCTTGTGTCTGGACTGTGGTTTGCTGGATCTTTTTTCTTAGTCATGTTAATATTGAGATTTTTTCCCAGTTAAAGACACATTTCATTATCCCAGGTACATTCTATACTACACTGTGAATAGAAATACAAACTCAACATGTAAATCTCCCTGATTCATAGGAGAAAAGTCTTGAACATGAAAACACCACTACAGACTTCTTAATCTGTTCTAAGGATAGGTTGGCTTTAGCATGAAGGAGACAGCTTGAGAAAATCAGTGCAAGAGCAAGATATTTTGCTCTGCAAATGAAATTTATCTGTTCCAATAAACTCATACAATTTGTTAAATTGTCCTTTGTAGATTATTGTCTTGAACAGAACATGCAACAGAATAATATGCTGCAAGGTACTTTGGGACAGCTCAAGTACTCTGAACAGATTATCTGGTTGGAAGGAACAGGACAAAGTTTAACTCTTAAGCATCAGACTGATCAAACTTGGTCTGTAATTAAGATAACTCTTTCCACTCAGAAGTTAGGATAATAAATAAACATTCAAACTGCTGCTGTCTTACCCATTACGTTTTACTCTGTTCTACAGTGCATAGTATCAGCCTTATTTGTGTATTTAATTAAGCTACACCTGTTAAGTGGTTACACACACACACATATATATGAAAGTATGTTATTTTTTGAATCATAGAATCATTTTGGTTGGAAGATACCCTTGGGATCATCGAGTCCAACTATCAGCCCTACTCTACAAAGTTCTCCCCTACACCATACCCCTCAATATCACATCTAATCTACTCTTAAACAGTCAGGGACGGTGACACCACCACCTCCCTGGGCAGCCCATTTCAGTGACTGACCACTCTTTCTGTGAATCCTCATGGATATTCTTTTTTGATGCCTCACGTTGCATGTGAGCACATAGAGTTATGGGACAAGGGATTTCTCTATTCAGTAGGAAGGGTCCAATTGCTTCCATTTTCTTTCTGACATCCATAGAAGGTTTCTGGACTTGGCAAACAGGCCAAATGCTCTCAGTAGTTGGTTCAGGGAATTTTCAACACTCACCCCCCCCGCAAAAAACGCACTAGCATGTATTCATGTATTTTACAGATTTCAGTTACTAGGAAGCACAATGTTTGATTTTTTTTTGAGAGAGATTCTGGTGATTTGTTTCTGTACTTAATGTACAAAAAGGTACTCTTCATATTTTTTCTTCATATTTTTTTAAAGGGTGTAAGAAAAGACTGGGATGGTTCAGGGGGATCAGATAAGTAAAATCAAGATAGTTCTGCTACTGATTTTCAAAGCTTCTTTACTGAAAGACATGATAGAAATTTTCCTCTGTTGGATATTTAGAAATGGACCAAACTAAATCCTGAGAGTGACTATGAAAAGACTGATACCTATGAAAAGACCTTCCTTTTACCTTCTCTGAAAAAGAGGATTATTACATTTTTTCCAGATGTAAAATTTCCCTGGCAATAGGGAGGCTGTTCACTACCTGTTAGCTGGTCTAATAGTAAGTATACAGAATATCAGTAATTTGCCCCACCTATGTTAAAACACAATGATGAAAACCATACATCCTTTAGAAGATACTTCAATTTTCAATGAAATTATAAATCATGGTTACAGAAATGATACCTCAGTATAAACAATGACAGATTTACATTCTCAATATATATAGATAGGATTAATTTTATTTTAAACCAAATAAAAATCCTCCATCTGCAAAAATAAATATTGAAGCCAATCTCTAGAAGTTACTTTCTTTATCCATTTATTTTAAAGAAAAAAAAAAAAAGGCAAAGTGTGAAAAAACCTAGACTTGCTGTGAGCATCTGTATGGCTCTGGAGAGACTATAGGATTGTCTCACGACAGATCTCACCACCCACCATCAATTCCGTAACAAAAGAACAATTGAAAAACATCCAGCAGAACCTGCTTTTATTTAAATAATACACAGTGCTGAATAATGGAATAAAGTATTGATTTTCTTTCCCTTTGAATGACAAAAGCTCATGGTTGTGGTTTACACCACCGAAGTTGAAAGATTATTTACAACTTTGAAAAATAAATAATAGCAGTGCTCCCATCTTCACAGATTCAAGACAAGTCAGAAATCTCACTACTTACCTCATCTGCAGCATGCAGGCTTAGAGATTTATCTTGCCTCTTGACAATTTTTGAGACCTTAAACTATCATCACCACAGCTAACAGACCAAGTAATCTCTCTGAGGCACTGTGTTGAATTTTAATGAAAAAAAAATTTGTCTTGTCAAACAATGTACGTAATCTTTATTGATATCCACAATATTGTAAATCAGTGCAGATTTTAGCCCTAGGTTAATGAATAGCCTATTGAAATTACTCCACTAAACATACTAAATGCTTGAAGAAGTAGTGTTTAACAATTTTACTAGCTCCAGGCCAAAATGTTTACTGTCAGGTGTCAGCCAAACGCAGCAGTGCTTTATTTTTCTCTGAACTGTTTTCATCAATGAGAGGACAGAGCAGGTAGATCTTTGATGCTGCTGCTATAGGCACATATTTTTTGCTGAATAACATTCTTAAATCGACTGTACGGCTTAATACATATGAGGATTTAATTCATCCCAGAGTATTGGTGTGTAAACATTAAGTCCACACAGATCACTGTCTCCACTCGGATGACTTGAAGATGTATTCTTATTTTATTTGCTAAAAATGTAATGCTGCTCATGTGAAAATTAGTAACTATATCAAATGAAAACACAGCTGCCTGTACGGAGCCTCATAGGTCATGGTGACAAGGTTAGTTGCAAAGTTTTCTCTAAATATACGTTGAAAATGTTGAAGCAATGTGTGATCACTGCAAGATCAATTTCCCCCACACAGCCTGCAATGAGACTGCAGTAAACTCTGCACTTTGTATCCTGGTTACTTGATTACTGCTGTTAGCATCAACTCTTATAACCAACGATTTTGATAGATATTCCTAGAAAACTCAAGATTTTCCTATTATTCTGCAGATTTGATGTATCGGTAAACCCCCGAATTAGCATTCCAACTGCAAAAAAATGTTTTGTTTTTTTTTTCTTTCTGTTCATTACTAAAGCCTATCACCTCCTGCAAAGTTCCGTTCCTCCCCTCTCTGCTCATGGTTCCATACATCACGCTGCTTTTACACTGCCATCTAAAAGTCCAACCTCACGTACCAGGAGCTCTGCCTGTGCTAAGAACTGCACAAAGAGAAAACACTGATGTAGCTATTTGACCTACTTTTTGTGAACTCCTTCCCTGGGCTTCTGCTGCAGCTACAATGACTACACTTGTCGCACAGTCGCAATCACATAGTAGGTGATTATCTCTGTCACAGCTCGGGAACTGTCATAAGAATTAAGCTACCGAGCAATATATTCTTCTATCCTTCTGCGTGTCATTAATGCAAGGGTTCCTGCAGAGCTGAGACTCGCACTGCATTAAATCCCGGTCCCATCTCTTACAGCTGCTCCAGGTTTGCACAGTGGCATCACGCTGCTTTGCAGAAGGGCTCGCCTCGATGCGCAGGAATGCTGGCAACTGGGTTTGAACGTATTTATCTAAGTTGAGCTGAGATGTTTTAAGTCATTAAGCACTTCCGCTGAATTCAGTAGCAATTGGCATGATTAGGCACGTGGAGTCCCTACACTGGAAAAAATGGTCCTTTCTCAATTATGTTGTGACAAGGTATCATAAAGCTAGATAGGAGAGGGGAATGGAATAATATTTTTGTCAAAATTCGGAAAAAAGTACAAACCATATACCAAAAACATGTTCAGTACTTTCAAAATATATGGTCTGGAAAGTTTTTGGAACCATGTTTGAATTAGATTACTTATCTTGTCATAGGCATGGAAGATTTCCCTTCACTGCAGTGTTCTATGGGAGAAGGAATCCTCTTCTGGTTAAATAAATGACACAAAACATCTATTAAGGTAGAATAAGTCTATGAGTTTCTTACCAATTACTGTAGGGATTTTTGCACTATTATTTCCAAATAGGTATTTGATAATATGGGTCTATAAAATATAACCAGCCTCACAGAAACATTAAAGGAACTGCTAATAGCTCCCTCATCTTATGAACATATGACATTTAATAAACATTTCTCATGCTAAATGTTACTTTATTCCTTCCACAGATCATTAAGCTGTCCTTCACTTCCCTACTACAGGAAAATGTTTCAGATGCAATCGTGTTTACTGCTCTCTAAAGGCACAAAAAATTTTGTAAGTTTTTGTCAATTTCTTAAAACCTAATTACTTTCTTCAACTTCAGGACAAGGAATGCACATCAATTTGTGCAAAAAAAACCCCGACTTTATTCCCTAATGTATCAAGTAATTTAGTTCTACTGCAGTCAAAAAACAAAATGGCAGCAGCACAGAATAGGTATTTGCACCAAGATTTTTACAATATTGACTGCAAGTTTTAATAGATGTGGATTATACATCTCTATTCTAATGATACAGAAGTTGCCATACTTATTTATATCCGCATCTAGCTTCCTAGATAACTGGCCTGAGTTTTGCACAAAAGGATTCAGGGGACTCAAGCATGTGTGATTCTCAGATCTTTTTAGAAAGATGCTGGGTTTTGTCTGCCTTTATTTGGGAAACTGCATTTTTTTAGGCATCCAATTTTGAGATTAGAACCATATTTGTTGTACGCATAAGACACTTTCTCATCTTTTTAATTTTAAATGCTGTGGAATGAAGTAAGAGTGCTATTTAAATTTATTCTGATCACTCTGTGCATGTGTCTTATTCTTCATGTAAAGTAAGTGCCTTAAGCAGCAGCATTACTGGGCCTCATTTCCAGTAGTCCTGTGTTTCAGGCTCAGATGATAACACAAGGCGATAAACTTTAATAAAAATTTTTCTCATGCTTGTGGCACTTCCTGCCTAATGGTCTCCCTGGTCTCCTGTGCAATAGGTACTCCCATGTGTCAGGAGTCTCTCAACCCACCTTCCTGAACTATCAAAAGCTTATTAACAGCAAGATGTCCAGTGTTCTTCCAAATCTTACTGAGAGTCTTTTCTCTGGGAGACCAGGCATGGAAGTCCCTTTACGCCTCAGATCCAGCTGCAGATGTGCAATCCACACATACGTGGTGCTCAAAAGGCTATCACCTCTTTTCCCTGTATCTACACATCTATTATACTGTCATGTTAGTGGCCATATTGAGAAGAAGCTTTTAAAAGGGCTATAACCAGTGAGAAAGACAAATCCCCTTATGATGCCATGAAGATACCAGACATAGGTGAAGAAGACATCCTAACATTTGTGTTCAGCAAGTAGATCCCATCCACATCACTCTAACTCAAATGCATCAATCAGACTGTTAAACAAGGTACTTTTCTTTGGAGCAAGTACATGTGAGTAAACAGAAGAAAAGAGAGGTTTACAATATGCTACTGACCCAAATCTTCCCTTTCCCTGAACATTTAAAGAAGGAGAAATAGTGTGCTTCAGAGGAGCTATAAGGTTCCAGCAAAACCGTATCTGTATTTTCTGGGACTCTGGATGCAGGTCTTCCCTGTCAACTGGGCCATTCATTGCATTTATCAGAAGTGCTCTTCTTCCCTAAAATGCTGTGCAGAATAGCAATCTCATCCCACAGCTTCCTCAGTCCATTACATCAAATGCAGTCCAAAATCTGTGTTACAGAAGGGACAGTATTGTTGCTTGAGCTAACAGCAGCATGAGAAAACAGGCCTTTACATTTCAGAGCAGCTTTACAAAGGACCAGGTATAAGGTCCTGGAAATAAGCTGATTATTGATGCAAAAGTACTTCCTACTATTGCTATAATACCATTAACTCTACCAGTTATGCAGATAAAAACAAACATTTTTTCAGACAGGTTTGTGCAAGAATTCAGTATTTTGCCTTAGTATCAGAGAACACTGTCAGCAGCAGCAGTGTTGTTTTCCTCAAAGGAAAACAGTTGTCTATTGCAACTGTAGTCTCCTTTTTTCAGCAGCTGTGCACTACATGTAACTTCCAAGAATATTTTAAGATGAAAAAGTAGCTGTCTCCATTTTTCCTTTGCCAAATGCACTTCCCATTGAGGATTAGTGATCTGCTTCCCTTAAATAAAACACTAAAGAGTGGATAACACAGTGTTAAAGCCATATTTAGGCCCTTAAAATCCTTTGTAAAATACAAAAAACCCAGTACCTTTACCTTTGTAGAACAAAGCCAAAGTTAGTTTCAAATTGGAAACCAGTTGTCTTAGGGACATACTTCAGAAGCTCTCCAGAAAGTTTTATTTGCTTGGGGTTTTTGCAGCATGGAAGAACAGGAACACATGAACTATTACAGTCTAGGAACACCTCATGGTCTCACAGCTAGTTCTTCCATGACATTGCTATTATTGCTCATGCTCGGCAGATCGGGTTAGCTTAGAGATACCTAGGTTTGCTATGAGATATCCATTTTGCTGAACAGTTGCATTAGCAGAAAGAAAGGGGGGCACCAAAACCTGGAGTCTTCATACACAGATACGGAAAATTTCTACAGAGATCTGGCAACCACAGCAGTGAAAAGGCAGTTGAATCTGAGTTACCGGTACTATCATACTATTATGTTGACCAGCTGAGGTCTTAAACATCTCTTAGTCTATAAGGTGCAGATACTGATTTTTCTAACATGTAAGAATTTTCTTTTGATTTTCAGGCTAAATCATACTGCACCAATGTAAACCCATTTATTCTTGCGCTAACTTACCTTTCAGCTTCAATCATTCTTATCTCTTCTTTATATTTATCCACTTGATGTATTTATAGACCCAACAATATCTCTCTGACCTATTTCCAGGCAATCATTCTATACAGTTGTAATTTTCAGACAGACATTGGAACATCTATCAATTACTGTACTGGATCAGCAATATATTAACTCAAACAATGCTGTTCAAATACTTTTAAAAAAACCTAATCACTGCCGCTACCATCACTTCCCACATTCCTATAAAACACAGCATTTGAAGAGAGCAAAAATCATACTGTGTACCTATCGGTGCTGTCAGAATCATCAGAAACAAAACAAAAAGCTCCACTGAGCAAGAATAAGAGGTAAAAACCTTTGACTAGTGTCTTTGAGTCAGACTCTTAGAGGATAAAATACAGGATCTTCCACCAAAAGTGCAATTGCACCCCAACAGTTCCGTTAAGGACTGACTGTGCTGACTGCCATGGCTGCTTGCCCCATAATGGGCCCAGCTGTGAGAAAACTGTCATAATGAATCTCAAGATTTCTCTTAAATCCCCTTTTGCCTAAGAAGAAAATTTCTGCCCCACTAACTGGATTTTTATCTAGAATTATTAAACAGAGAGAACATTTTAAATAGAGGAAATGCATTCCCATCGTATTTGTGTGACAACTTCCAGATAAAATAAGTGAGAACGGTTCAAGAAGATCTTTTTCCATAAGCACATTCCATTGCAATGAGGAACAATTTTCGGAATACAAATCCTTTCATTTTAGAACGGAATATAAAATTCATGACAGAGGTCTTAAGATTGCACTTCTGAAAGCAACTTCCAGAAAATCATGTTGTGATAATTACACATTATGTATATATATAGTCATACAAGAAATACAGTCATACGCTGTACTTTCCTGTCTTTTGTGTAGACACTAAACACTACTGTACAAGATCATCATAATATAAATGCTTGCTTGCGTTCTTTCCTAATGCTCTTTAGATTGTTTAGACAATTTACAATTGTAATTTTGATGTCTTGTTGACTTCTCTTCCCTGTTCAGTATGCCACTTAGGCAAGTTTAAATACATGGAGAGTAATTACATATGAGTTGTTAAATGCTTGCCTACTGACTGCCACAGTACCTGGAGAAGAGCTGCTTGTTGAAGGACTAATACAAGCTGAGGCCTGCATATGAACCTTACTTCTGGAAGGTATTCGCAGTCAGTTGTAAAGTTGTATAATAACTAATGTAAGTGGCTGAAGACAGACAGATATGCCAAATGCCATAAAAAAAAAAGGCAGGCAGCCCTAGCCTGCCCGGGTTGAAGTCAGTGTCACTGTGATGAAGTCTCATTAGCCGCTCTACAATTGCACAGCTTCATTTTCTTACAGCCCATTAGGCTAACTCTAACAGAATCATACACACCCCAGGGCAAAACAATCAAGTAAAACATAACAAAACACTTATACAAAACAATCAAGTAAAACATAATAAAATACTTATACTGCTTATAAACATTTTCTTAAGGAACTGCAATTTTGAGCATAAACATTTCTCTGTTGAGCAAAGTACAGCCCATGCCTCCCAGTTCTCCCCTTTGGATGACCACAGAACTGGGATAGGGGAAAGCAGAAGTATTTTGTTTTGATGAAACACAGACCCCAAACCATGCCACCTCTAACCGGACATTACTACATGGTATCTCCACCATGACAAGGGAGAATTACAAATCATTGTATTACTACTGTGATGAATAAAATGAATTAGATTAACTAATTCATTATATAGCTCAGATAAGTTCATGTTACAACTATGTAACCGACTCACGGCCTTTAATTGCTTGTACTAATTTCTGCTTTCTCTGCTTATGGCCACTAAATGCAAAGTATGATAGGTCAAAGAACCATTTGAAGTTAATTATATGGAATGAACCACACCTTTTTAACATTATCATATTTTAAGCATTCAAAAGTAGGTCAGATATTGAATGAAATAAGACTGGTTCATTTGCTTCACATCCAGCAGACAGGGATAGCTTACATTTGCATTTGACCTTCTACATGTTTTACCAGTAAAAGTATGTTTTATCAAGTCACTGGTAACAATGAGGATACTCTTTTTTTTTTT
>VZTM01000539.1:0-21120 GCA_013400555.1 Jacana jacana | reverse complement strand
TGGAAATCCACTGAGAATTAACTTTCTCACAATTCAGATGTAGTAGAAGACATTTTACAGTGACACAGGCCAACCTTTTCAGAGAAAAACGTATTTATCAACTCCTTAGAATACAGTACCTTATGGTCCCTAGGCCAGAATGGACAAGCAAAGAGTACACTCATGTCAGTATCTGGAAGCATTAATTGTTCTTTTCCTGAAGAACAGTTTCTGATGGCTTCTCTCAGTGCGCTTGCCAAACAACTCAGCTCTGCATTTCAGCCTGCTCTTGGAGAGTTTTCTTACCTTCTGCATCCCTTATAAGCAAATGTCCAGTCATGGTGTGTCTGTTGTATCTCCATGGTAACACTGCTCATTTGAAGATAGGTCTTGAAAGTTCACTTGGATTTGCCTTTCTGACCTGCAGTTCAAGAGAGAAACTACTGCCCTTGGTCCTATTGAGAGACAGTGCAAAAGTAAAGGAGTAACAACATTGAGTACTTTTTACATAAAAAAGAATACAGAGATTGACTGTTTCCTCTACAGCTGTCATTTCCCCTTCAAATAATTTCTATTTCTTTGAAAATATTATAGTGAAATTCTGCCCTTCTGAAATTATGGGCACTTTAAAGGAGTCAAGATTTCACACAGATTTGTTCCCTTCTCCGCTATTGATTGATGTCTGGGCATGTATATGTTACTGAGTGAAAGGTCTGGTACATAGTTGTTTTTACTCTGGTAGGCCAGGATCCACCAGCAGAACCATGATATTGCCTCCAAATATAATTTCCATGCTTCCACCCTTTCTTCCAAAATTAGAAAAGCAGCTTTTGTTCTTTTGTGCATTAGACCACATGCTATTCCATACTGCCTCCAAATTGCTCATCTCCAAAAGGAATATTATAAATCCACTGGGCCAAATTCTTCTTTAAGCTCAGATTAAATTCCACAAGATAGAAATACCGACATGCTACACCATGTGTGAAGACAGCTTTCCAAGGAACTGGAGGACTCACCTAGAACATCATGAAGTGGACAAATAAGTTATTAAAATGTCCTGGAAATTTGTAGCAACTACTTTATATGGATGCTGTGATATTTATAATCCAATCCTGCTTATACAGTTGAGCAATGTTCCACACTGCATTGCAACATTTCTGCTTCAACAACCTCATGTACATAAGCTAATGTTGTCATGGGAGCTAACAAAAAATTCTTTTAAAGCAGAGGTTTGTGATTAGCTTTTGTATCCAGTTGCACACACAAATACAATAACAGATGGAAGATTACTAAAGAGTAGAAGAGAATGAATTTTCCACGCCATTATCTTTCAGAGATGAGAAGTACAAAACAACACCAATTCTATTATGCGTCTGGCACAATGGGCTTCTGTCTTTGGGCCAGATGTGATCTCCTTTTTAAAGGAAAGTGAAAATCTAATTAGAGCATATCGTGGAGAGACTGACCTAACACTCATCTGAGTTTTCATTAAAGTAGCTATATAAAGCTCTTGATATGTTGCAGGCTGCAGCTGTCAGCTTCAAGACTTACTTCTGGAAGCCCTAAAGAAGAATTAATTGCAAGGTAATGATTGCAGCACTATGGTTAGCTCAGCTTGCAGTTCCATTGCAAGAACCATTTAATTACCAACAGTTCAAGCAGGCCTTTCCTACAGACTCCGGGTCAAATTCTAGGAAGTTTTAAATACCCACAATTTCCAGTAATTTCAGAGGACCTTGCCAGCACTTATCACCACACAGGATTTCACCCAGGAATAGTAATTGCATTTTTTTAAACCACTTTTGAAATTTCAGATATCCAGCCATACCTGTGGTAGGGATAGTGTAATTTGCATATTATTATTATTTTTTTAATAAAAAGGTATATTTGCTTTTTAAATGTGTTTACTTTTAACAGCCTGCAGGTCTTTATTTTTAAATGCAGTATATTTTTGGACAATCACATTAATATATCTCATCTGCTGGTTTTGCTCTTCATTATGCAAAATGACTCAAGAGGATGTCACAAAAAAAACTGAGTAAAGAGTATTTTGCCTATTCATCTCCTCTCCCAATTAAATTCATAGCTTTAAGAATCCAGAGCTTTTCCTTGATCTGACAGGTAGCACAACAGAGCACTTGTATTTTAGGTGTTGTCTGTCATGTTTTATCTGAGGAAGACATTTACATACTTCAACAATGCCAAGAACACAAGCTTCCAAATTCATATAGAAAATGGTAGCTTTCATTAATCACCGATTAACTAGGCAGCAACCCAGAAGAGCAGCTTGCTCTAAGAGCTTGATACCAACTGAACATCCATCAATAGATTTCTAATATATCTGAGAACATTTTGTACTTCCAATAAAAATTTCAGCAGTAGAAATGTCAAGGAGAGATTGCAATAATGAATAATTATTTTTTATTACTGCCAAAGAGTTAATATAATAATGGATCTCTACTTTATTCCCCACTTGTAAGCTAACCGATTGTTAATGCATGTTTTTATGTGGTAACATTACTCAAACTCCAAAACATGGCATTACTCTTAGCAAGAGGGTTCTCAGATTTTGCTGAGTAAAAACACTGTAATGTAGAATAAACGCTACCCAGTGTTTTTTTGCAACATTGCACATCTGCAGATGGCTGTGTTAAAAGCTGGTGTTGAATACTGGGTTTCTAAATTAAGATGTGTACTGTAACTGAATGCAGAAACATGAGAAAAACATGCAACAAGAATTTATGTGTTCTATTTTGCACACAAAAGGCTCAAGAGAAACGGTATTATCACCATTATCTCCATAATCCTTCAGTATCAAGTACAGCAGCCAATAGTGGAGCCAGATGAGCCTAACTGAGGAATACAAGATTGTCCATATAGGCATGAGTGATATAAAAGTTTTGCTAGATGTACAGTGATATTCACCTCTTGAGCAGCTCTGAGGCTTCATGCTTCACCAAAGCCTCTTTCTTGGACAAACCAAGCTGCTGACATTAAAAAGGTTTATATGCTCTCTCTAACACTGGCACTTCACTGCTACCTATTCGTAGCTTTGAGCACAAACTTTTAACCAAAAGTTTGCCTTCAATCTCTTAGCCAGGTAAAAATTTGGGTGTTTGGCCAGGCCCAACGAGTGGCAGTGTTAAATCCAGTTGGTGGCTTGTCACAAGTGGTGTTCCCCTGGGCGTGGTATTGGGGACGGTTCTGTTTAGCTTTTTTATCAGTGATCTGGACAAGGGGATCGAGTGCACCCTCAGTCACTTTGCAGACTGAGTTGCACCAAGTTGGAGTGTTGATCTGCCTGGAGTTATCTGAGGGATACAGAGGGATCTGGACAGGCTGGATCAATGGGCTAAAGCTGAATGTATGAGGTTCCTGCACTTGGGTCACAGCAACCCCATCCAGCACTATAGGCTTGAGGAAGAGTGGCTGGAGAGCTGCCTGGCAGAAAAAGACCTGGGCGTGTTGGTCAACAGCCAGCTGAATATGAGCCAGCAGCATGCCCAGGGGGGTTAAGAAGGCCAAAAGCATCCTGGTTGGTATCAGAAATAGCATGGCCAGCATGACCGGGGAAGCCACCAGCAATGGTGAGGCTGCACCTCAAATACTTACTTTGGGCCCCTCACTACAGGAAAGAGATTGAGGTGCTGGAATGTGTTTGAAGAAGCGTAATGAAGCTGGTGAAGAGTCTAGAGCACAAGTCTTATGATGAGCAGCTAAGGAAATGGGTTGTTTAGTCTGGAGAAAAGGAGGCTACAACTTCCTGCAAGAAGGCTGTAGTGAGGTGGTGTGTAGATGTGGGACTTAGGGACATGATTTAGTGGTGGACTTGGCAGTGTTAGGTTTATGGTTGGACTCAATGATCTTAAAGGTCTTCTCCAACTTAAACAAATATTTGAATCAAAATTGCCTTCATTGTTATACTTGAACTACTCACTTTGATAACTATTTGATAACTATGCTGCCTCTTTTCCTATTCATAAACCAACAGCTGGTTGCACCTTTTGTGCAAGCATATTTTTCTGTAATGATACTTCATACTCTTCACTTCCATCAACCCAAGCAATAAAATTCAACTACCTGAAATATAAATCAAGCAACTTATGTGTCTCTCGGAGCAATTATGATAAGTACTTCCAAGTAGCCACCAATCCAACCAGTGTTGGCTGCAGTAATAAGGGATCTGAGTCTGATTGAGTGACAATATGAAACACCTCACAAAGATCATACAAGAGTTTTATAAATAAGAGAAAGAATGAATAAGTACAAACTTATCTAGCACAGCCAACAGCAGGAATTCTAGGGACACAATATTGCACTTGGGTAATGATTTTATCCACTACTAAGAGGTGATAGACATTTGCAAATCGCTGGCTCTGATTATAACCTGGCCTATCTCTTGATGGAAAAAAGCAGAAAGGTTTGTGGGGGTTTTTTTTGTTGGTTTTTTTTTTTTTCACAAACACGTGGAGTTTGTGCCTGGCTACAGGAATAGTTAAATGTGAACTGCTACTTAACTCCCCCCCAAGGAATGACCAGTGGTTGGGAAGGGGAAGAGACTAGAGCTTCATCTTTCCTTCCACAGACAAGTACAGAAATGTCCTAATTTGTTGATGTTACAGGCCAGAAATGAATGGGTCATGTAGGGAGCCAGGAATGGTTCTTCAGCGAACAGGCAGTTTGTCTGTCAGACCTTCTGTATAGCACAGTCCACGCGTCGCATACCTCCTGCTTTGGTTCAAGCCTCACAGGACAATCCAGCCCATCCAATAGTGAAGAAAAAAAACTTTTCTGTCCAGTGTACAGCAAAAATTATTCTAGCTGCCAGCAAAATAAACCAGTAATTTTTTCAGCCCTGCTGCACCTTTCTAATGAAATCACAGACAGCTCTGCAGGGGCAACTTTGTTCATCTTCAAAGCTTTTTAGAAATCTTAAAAAATCTTCATACTCCTCCTGTGGGCAGGAAAGTACTAGTACCTGCCAATTAAAACCACTACAGAAATGGAGGCACAGAGAAGCTGTAAGAATACAATTCAGATGTTCTTAGTCAGACTGCCCATGCATTCTTGAGCTAGATAATGTTTTGCTTCATTCAAAGTTGTGCTTTTTCCTTTGCTTTCTTAAGAGCTAGTGCATCTGGTATAAAGATGGGGTTCTTACTCTTATCTTCCCAATGTGGTTGATGGTAATAAATAGGTAGGGAGATAAAACAAAAGGCTCTGAGCAGCATTTGGAGCATCAGCTCTGTTTTGCCGTCTTTTAAAACTCGCAGATAAAGGTTGCCTGGCCAAACATCAAAGAGAAACTCAGCTGTGCCTTCTCTGGGAACACAGTGAATCTGTTGCAGCTCAAGAACAAAAGATAAAAGAAGAAATGGGGCACACTTACCTCCGGAAATTATATCCACAAAGATGCCCCAACATACTGTTTCCTGCAATAAAGGATTTTATCCTATTCCTTCTCACCTTCTACAGAGTTAATTCAAAATGCATTTTAATAATTCAAAGTGCATCAGCACTGAGGAACTACGCGAGAATCCTTAAATATTTCCTGGTTGCTATATTTGTAAAGAGAAGAAAGGAAGATAATTGAGTGAAATTCACAGTTCTGAGGATCTATGGTCCATCTTGCTAACTTACTGTACGAAAAAAAAGGCAGTAGGTAAGACACAGACATGAAACCTTGCCTGCCAGTTGTAATGGAAGGAGGGGAACAGAATAATTTTTGACTGTCTTATCCCAAATATGTATCTTTGCAAAAATGGAAAATATTTTCAAGGGGAAGGCAATTTTGCCTGCCCAAACTACAACTTATGCCTCATATCTGAAAGAAAAGAATAAGAGCTGAGATTCACCTTCCTCAGGCATATAGAGGCTCAGTCAGAAATTCCATCACAGGCACTTGCTACTCCAGCAGGAAGTTGTGAAAAGGCACCCGAGAGTTTTGGAGGGCACATCAAACCAATTGTGATTTATTGTATTGCCCCAACAGACAAAAGAGTGACCCTCTTTCATGGCTTTCCCTCTTCCTTAACAAGAAATAGCTGTTGTAGTTGTCTTTACTATAAACAAAACAGTTATTTTCCCCCCCATGAAGGTGAGATCCTTCATGATCACGAGTGCTAGCTCCAGTCTTGCTTCCATCTGGTATGATCAGTGATAACAGTAACAATCACTGAAGGGAAACACCCAAAACACTTTCTACTTAATCTAATCACAGATTTATTTTCCAAATACTTCTTAAAATTCTAACAAATAGGTTGAAAAGTGGTTTTCAACCTGTAGTCTGAAGACATTCGATTGAATCCATGGACTACTTTTCAGGTCTAAAAGACATGCCACCAAAGGAAAGAAGCTTATGGCAATAAGGTTTAACTAATTAGGACCCAGATCATCAGTGAAAAATGTTCATAGGTATATCCACTGCCATTTTGCGGATGGCAGTGAGGAGTGGTGTTCCTCGGGGGCCAGTACTGGGACTCATACTGTTTAACGTCTTTATTGAAGACATGAACAGTGGAATAGAGTGCACCCTCAGCAAGCTTGCCAATGACACCAAGCTGTGTGGTGCATTTGACATGCTGGAGGAGAGGGCCGGAGAGGTGGGCCTGTGTGAACTTCATGAAATTCAACTAGGCCAAGTGCAAGGTCTGGCACATGGGTCATAGTAATCCCAGGCACAAACACAGGTTGGGCAGAGAATGGCTTGAGAACAGCCCTGAGGACAAAGACTTGGGGGTGTTGGTGGATGAGAAACTTGACATGAGCTGGCAATGTGTGCTCACAGCCCAGAAAGCCAACTGCATCCTGGGCTGCATCAAGAGCAGCATGATCAGCAGATCATGGAAGTGATTTTACCCCTCTACTCTGCTCTGGTGAGACCCTACATGGGGTACTGCATCCAGCTCTGGAGTCCTCAACACAGGAAGGACATGGATCTGTTGGAATGGATCCAGTGGAGAGCCACAAAAATGATGAGGGCTGGAGTAGCTCTCCTCTGAAGACCATCTGAGAGAGTTGGGGTTGTCCAGCCTGGAGAAGAGAAGTACCTCATAACAGCTTCACTTTCTTCTGTACAGTTAGGTACACAGTCACCAGACAGGTAGGATATAGTTCTACATTTGCTTTCTACTGCACTTGGCTTAGCTCTTTGTGGTCTTGTCTTAAAATCAGCTAGAAAATAAATTTATTTGAAACTATGCAGGCAGAACTGAACAATTCCCTCAAGAATTCTTGAAACAGGAAGTTTTATAGGGCACTCTGCCCTGATGCACATATGTCAGATTCTGAGAAATGAAAAACAATAAAGTGTAAAGAAAGAAGAATTTAGCATAAACTGTAATCTATATTTTACAATGGAGTTCACAGTAGCTCATCTTCAGCCTTAATGGAAATGCTTGTATTCACTGTGCAAAGAATTCAACCTCAGATGAAATGTGTGGTATTGCCTAGATAGTTCTTGCAGACAGTAGAGTCTACTAAACAATGGCAACACTGCATTTATTTTTATGATTACTATAATAATGATGGTATTTTTACAGAGATGCAGCATGAACAGACACAATATTAGGCTGTTTTCTCAACATTTGAACTCAATTACTACACTAGCTAAGGTCTGTGGGCTTTCTGTCTCAACTCACAAATTGTAAAATAACATTTCCCTGTCTGGTCTCCCCATTTCCCTTCCCTGTGTGTTTATTTTAAGTTGAAGATACTATAGAAGTATCTATATTCTATATGTCATTGGTCATTAGAATGATGAACTTTTAAACAACAGAAGCCAGGATGGTCCATTAAGCTGCAATTCAACGCTATGACTTAGACTCCAGTACTTATCAGCCTCACTATACCTTGAGCATCTAACAAATCAGAACAGCAATGGTCTGCCAAGTTTTAAAGCATGATAATGACTAGACAGAACAGCACTAGTTGGTCATCCTCTTCTTTAGTTACCTGGTAAATAGACTGATTAATTGATCATTTATTTAATTGCACTAAGGTCACAACCACAACACTGCCCTGTAGATGATAAGTAGTACATTAACACCTAGCAAAAGACAGCTCTCTCTCCCTCTAATTAGCAAAACCAGGCACAGGGTAGAAAACAGAAGTGACACATTGAAGCCAAACAGCAGATTAATGATTAATAAGATCCCAAGACTCCTAAACTCTAATTCATCAGTGCAGCCCCCAGACTACAAGGTGCTCAAGGTATTTTTCTGTGACAATAAACTAGCATCTCCAATCCCAGTACTAACATTAATCAGTAACAACAAACCAAAAAAACCCCAAACACCTTCAAGAAAATAAACTCTGAGAATGCACTGGGGAAATCTAGGAACATTTATTTACAAGCAGACAAAGTAAATGCTTTGTTTTATTTCAATCTGCAGCAAGATTGTGTTGGCATTTTCTGCATAATAGTTTGCAGAGCTACAATAACACGAAGTGAAATGCGAGTTGCCTATGTACATTTAGGTTAATCTATTGCTGAGAAATGTTTACTATGCCTTCCATGCTTTTCTTTGGATTGCCTAATGCATTTCTTCTCAGGGAACCCTTTTGTTTGATCCTGTGCTTTCCTTTGGTTAACAGACATGTCCTCACCCCGTTTCTTTTGATAACAGTGATAGATCACAATGTGATTAATGGATAAACACACAGTGAGGTTTGCAGACCTGTCCCAGGATGCCACAATGCAGAGATGCCAATAGTTTTACCATATAATTGCTTTGAATGCTACTGGAATCCTAAGAACACAGATCCTCTCTTTGAACCTCCCTGAATGGATAAACTACTACAATTATCTTAAGAGTAAAGGGTGGGTTTTTTAAATTTTTAAATAGATTTTTTACCTTCCTTAAAATTGGGAGGGTCCCTCTGAAACCATCCCAATACAGTTAAGGGGAAGTGCTTAACTCCTCCAGTCATTCTCATCTGAGTCTCATCTAAATACCTGCCAGTGTCCTGCAGTTGCCAGTATCCTGCAACTTTGACAACCACGTATAGAAACAGAAGCATCTGTCAGTCTTTTCTGAATCACCAGTTCAGTAGCCTGTCATGAGGCACAATGATCCCTGAAAACTCAACATCTACCCACAGTTATCACACAGTGGTATCTAAGATAACCGGGGGAAAGAGATGCTACTGTATGCCAGCTGCAATCACAGCAGGTTTTTATGGTGATAAAGCTGGTGAAAAATCCTATAAGCACATACAAACATGAGAAGGAAACAAAAAACAGTAGATGTGAGAGAGGAAGATTAGAGGAAGATTTGTAGGAAAAAAATAGAGAAAACAGCATCTGGAATAATCTCGGAATGACAAGGAGAAGATAAAAGGCCAAATACTGAAAAAAGAAAAAAGGAAACAAGGGGGTTATGACAGATAACTGCAGAAAGAGGCAAAGGCCAACAGATGTTTGAGGGCTGGTGTGCAGATGCATGTGTTAGAGGAAGGAGGGTTCCTGTATGGCTCACAGCCAGAGACAGAAGAAAGTCATTATCAATGGGTTTGGAGCGGTAAACTCCCTAACTGTTATCTAGCTCAGCTGATTTAAAGAATAAGAAAAGGAGCTTGTTCTCTTTCCTGGATGGAAGTAACTCTACTGGGAAAAAGAACCTTTATACCATCTGCAGTGAGGTTGATGGGCAGTAAAGCTTTTCAGGATGTACAAGGCTTCGCATGTTATTTATCTCATGCTATTAGAGCTAAGTAATCTTACTTGCCTCAAAGAGATATCTAACTGTCCATTTTCCAGAAGTTAAAATGAATCAGTAAAAGTATTTTCACTAAATATGAGCTTTTATTCACCTCTCATTGTCAGAGTCCCTTCTTTTAAACAAGCAAGTGGTTCAAAAAATAATCCTTATACAGTTTTCTAGGAACATGAATATTAATTTCCAACATATTTTTAGCACTGAAGCAGCAGGACATACAGTCACAACAGCCCTATCATGCAGTCATCAGGTTTTTATGTGTTTCTTTGTGCAATTGGTTCCTGGGTTTCCTGCTCCTTCTCTCCTTTCATTTCTCTCATCCTGTAATTGCCATTTCATCTTTACTTTGACAAATCCATTACACAAAATGCCACTCAAAACAACAGAGGACAGACCTCCACTTTCTCCTGCTAAATATCTAAACAACTAGCTCTGACCATATTTGAAACTTTGAAAAGAATATTAGAACTGAAACTTCCTTCCATTTCATTTTAGGCATGTTAAATGTAGTCACTTTCCTCACAAATATATTAGCTCTACAGCAGCTTATCGTGTTTACTGCAGGCTTTTAACTGATTCAGTGTGATTTTTCATATTGCTTAATTCTAAATGCTCTAAGCTACTGTCTGCATTAACAGTCTCATTGGACTGAATTCAAAAGCTTATAGGGATGTTTAGAAAATGGCTACTTGTTTGTGCTGTTTATCCTCCCCTGATCTTGGACTCTGCTACATTAATGCCTCCCATTAATGCCATGGAGTGTTCCAGAGTAGCCAGTAATGGCCATCAGGTAACTTAAACATCACATATGGTGCATCCAGATAACTGGGTGAGGTGTCCAAAGGAAGGAAGGCTCAGAGTTCATTTTGCCGCAATCTATCACAATTCCAGGATAGTGTCCACATTCTATCTATACTAGCAATGGGATTAGGCGGGATGCTGCACACCTGAGGGCACACCATGCGTAAGAGTTAACTGCTGGAGGACCCCACCTCCATATTCCAAGTGGGTACTCCAGATGGCAACCAGACACACAATTTCAATCTCAAGGAATGAAAACACTGAGCAGAGCACTGACACAGCTGAACACGTACCCCAGTACTGACACAACACAACGGTGTACTGAAAAACATCCTTAATTCACCCTGAGTTGCTAATTATGTGTACAACTAGTCTGTGTAAACTCTTCTTCTAAAAGCTATGAATGCATAGAATCATTACATTATTTATTAGCTCCTTGTGGAAAACAGAGATACTCACAAATTCTCTCTCAAAAATTCTGCAGGAGTGTCTGGTTTCTTCAAAACAGCACACAAGCATGTTTCAGTTATGTGATTAAAAAACAAAGAAATTATCACAGGGTCATTGAGGAGGGGAGGTGGGACACTGTGTTTCCTTCCTTCTGACTAGCTTTTGGACCAACACATATAAACTTGGGATTCAATAAGGAAATCTGGAAGGGTCTAGTACATTAGGAACATTATCTTATATATAGGGTACATGAAAATTATATATATTAATCATATTCTTTCAGTCTGTGCCAACTCAGCTGACATTCTGAATCACTTGCAGAAAATAGAAAGGATGCATTTTGCATATATATATATATATGTATGCACACACAAATACCTATCAGATTTTCTTTATCTTCTACTAGAAAAGAAAAAAAATATTAAAAATTCATGGAGTTTGTATGGTCTTCAAAAACTTTATCCACTGGTANTAGAAAGGATGCATTTTGCATATAAATATATATGTATTCACACACAAATACCTATCAGATTTTCTTTATCTTCTACTAGAAAAGAAAAAAAAATATTAAAAATTCATGGAGTTTGTATGGTCTTCAAAAACTTTATCCACTGGTAGTAATTTCTTTAAGTCCATATGTATTTCCATTTGGATATATGCAAATTAATCCACTTTTGTCTCCAGTTATTTCCTCTGCCAGTTCACTCTTTTTTTTTTAAACCCCAGAATAGTAAGAGACATCCTTGGTATTTCAAAAAGCTTAAACTAGGATCTTCAGAAAGATCTTTATATCCAGGATATCGAATGTCAGTAGAGCTAAACTCCCCTTGAAGAAACAAAGTAAAAACGGGCAGATCACCACATAAATTCACTGTCAAGAATCTGAGCAGTTAGTTTGTAAGAACATCAGATGGTGATAGATGGAATGATGAATATTTAGCCTTGGAAAACCTGACCCTTTGGCCACAACATTGTTTGCTGTAGTACAGGGCTTTCCAAAGCATTCCATATATGCTACTAACTGTATGTGAGCTACATCTGACGTTCCACGCTGCCTAAGTACCCAAGGCCTCCTTTCTCAGGAGTCCACTGGTTTCTCCTGAGATTGCCCAGTAGCTAAGGCAATGTTGAAGCCTGACATCTCCAAAGAGGGTGGGTAAAGGCTCACATACCTTTTCCTGCTCTTGCTTATTATTCTTCCCAGTCACAACACCGAGCAGCTTAGGTTAGAGCACAAAAAGTGCAGAAACCCCTATGAAGGATGTCCTTAGAAAGTTCCCTAGTAAACACCTGAAAACACACTGGCTTTTAACTTGTGACATGCCCAACACAACTCTTAAACACACTAGTCTTCTACCTAATACCGACCAAACATTTCAGACATCACCGCCAATCCCCATACTGTTACCTTCACCCAAAGTACACACCAAGGCAACAACTGCTTCCAAGTTCATGAAAACACAAACTAATTTTTTCCTCAGTTTAGCTCTATATAAGATTTCAAAACCAGCATGTATTTCAAAATTCATTCATTTAACTCCTATGTAAATTTATTCAAAAGTTTTCTGTGTGTCCAGCCTGAGTACCTGAAAAGGGCCTAGTTTTCAGGTCATGGGGTTAATAGAGATATCAACCACATTACTCAAAACTCAACTGGAAGCTTGTATTTCTTGATATCATCCCATATCTGTAAGCAAAGATGCAAGAATCAGGATCATTATTATTTCTGTTAGAGATACCTCTAGCTCTACTTTTTTCATTGCTATGATAGCTCACCAAATCAGAACTTCTTGAAAAACATGTTCTCCTAGTAAGAAATAACAGCAAATATGCATTTCTGCCATTGGAAGGAAGACAAGAAGGCCACAGATTGCAAAAAAAAAAAAAAAAAGACTGGAATCAATTTCAAGCAGTTGTCTAGACCATCTCTCTGCCTGAAGGCAAGGTCAGCTATGCAGAAACTATTTCCAATATACTAGAATACCAGTGTTGAATGCTACTAGTTTAAATACTTCAGCTGACAACAGATTCTCTTATAATTTTAACCGTTGACAGCTATCAAGGATATAGGCCTTAATATGTACCATAAATATTCACCAAATTGCCTTTCAGGCTCAAAATAAATGATTACAGAAAGCAAAACCAAATATCTCCACTAAAAATGTGCCGGATTTATGAGCCAAATTGTGCTTTTAGTCAAAATTAACTCCAGTAGAATTATTTTGTATAGATGAGAGTTATGGAAGACCAGAGCATATTCCTGCAGCTTGGGTCATAGCTCCATTTAAAAACGCAATGGCACATGCACTAGTGTGTGTAGCACACAGTGTGGGTTTCTCATTCTGCACACCAGCACAGAAAATGCACTTGTACAACCTCTGATCTATTCTGTAAACTGGAACAGTTGCAGCAGAAAAGAGGTGAAAAGTATAGAAGTACTACAGCATATTACTGTTCTAAAAGCACATAGATCTGTCTGACTCTCTTCTGCTCTATGATTTTGTCATTGTCACCACACTATTAACCTAATAGTAAATGCAAAATCGTATTATTTACAATATCAATTCTCAGAGCACGTCAAAGTAATATTCACCTTTTTCTTTTTTTTTCAGACATGATTTAGTGCCCACAAGTTACCAGTGTGCCAGTTCTGAATAACTAGGGTTTTAGTTTAAGCATGCTGCAAGAAATAAAGAATATTTCTGTTTTTCACTTGAGTATGCCTGAACAATAAGTTCTTGAGCAAAGGGCCAGATGGTGCCAGCCTTGGTGGCAGTCTCTTTGCTCTGCACAGCTGTCTCTTTGCTAGACCAACAATGTGAATTTACATGAGCAGCCAGCGATGACTAAACAATCTTGCAGGAGTAAGAAGTGATGGTACCTCTATACTTGGCACTGGTGAGGCCTCACCTTGAGTTCTGTGGTTAGTTCTGGGCCCCTCACTACATGAAGGACATCAAAGTGCTGGAGTGTGTCCAGAGGAGAACCACCAAGCTAGTGAGGGGTCTAAAGAACAAGTCCTATGAGGAGAGGCTGAGGGAACTGGGCATGTTTGGTTTGAAGGAGGCTTAGGGGAGACCTCATTGTGCTCTACAACTGCCTGACAGGAGGCTGTAGAGGAGAGGGTGTTGGCCTCTTCTCCCAAGTGAATAATGACAGGACCAGAGGAAAGGGTTTGAAGTTGCAGCAGGAGAGGTTCAGGGTAGATATTGGAAAGAATTCCTTTCCTGAAAGAGTGGTCATGCACTGGAATGGCCTGCCCAGGGAGGTGGATGAGTCACAATCCCTGGAGGTATTTAAGAAACGTGTAGATGTGGCACTTAAGGGCATGCTTTTGTGGCTAAGATTGTAGGGGAGTTTTGTGTGTATGGTTGGACTCAGTGATCACAGAGGTCCTTTCCAACCCTGAAAATTCTGGGATTCTGTGATTTCTGTGGAATTGTTTTGTGTGCCAGAAGCATACCTGTTACACTAACGCACATGCTATTGGCCTTCACTGCTGTTTCGGGACACTGCCATGTAGATATACATGCATGATACAAGACAAATCGTAGCAAGGAAAACAACCTTTTGTTATTAAAAAGGAACACAAATGCAAACATACTCAACGTGTAACACTGTCTTCTGTGTTTTCATTACTTCTATATATGCATATTTATTTTTAGTGGAAGTATATTTATTGTAAGAGTAATAAATATGTTTGCCTCACTAGAGATGTCTTACTCCCATGAACAATACAATTTACATATACTAATTGCTAAAACAAGAATAATAGAATATGGTGCTTGTCTGTCTTGCACAATTAGTTACAGATTATGTGAGGATGCTACTGGGTTCACAGTTAGGAATGAACAATAAAGCTCATGCAGGAAGAAACAGTGTCTTTCAATACATATTCTCCGTGTTGTGATAATGGAGGTAAGTAGAGATGCAGATTGCATACCCAGAGAATGGAATAACTAACACACAAGTAAAATTAAGGAATAGAAATTACTTGACTAAATTTAGATTAAATTCTTGATGTATTTATCAGAGGAACTGTAATTCTTTGTTGGGATATTCTTTCTCCCTGCCAATGATGATTCTGAAATGATTCAGGGTTTTCAGCACCTAAGAGCTGACAATAACAGCACGTAGTGTCAGTGTAGTCAGCTCCATTTCAAAACATGTGGCATATTTTTATGCTGCCATTCTGAAAGTTTTATACCTTTGGGCAGGTTTAACTGCTGAGGAACAGCTGGTGCCTTTTAAAAGTCAATATCCTTTTAGATGAAATATCCTGAGTAAACCAACAAAATGCAGAATCAAAATCTGGCTTCGAACTTGCAATGCTGTGAAATTTGTTCACTAGAATGGGACCTACATCACAAAATGAGTGATCTATGTCCCAGAAAGGCTCCTACATTGCTAGTGATGCTTCAGACTTGGTGCAAGAACTGTATTGTTCTTGTCATTGTGCAGATTGCTGAACATATACTCCGTGAGAATTTGACACACAGTGGAATAATATAATGAAATAACTTTTTCATTCCCATCAGATCAGAGAAAAAAGGTCACGGATATTTTTTATTTCTGATCCAACTTGTGAACTGAATGTGCTCCAACAATAGGTGAATCTGTGGTTACAATATCATCAATGAGTCAGCATGAAATCATCTAAGTGGACAGAGATAATTTGCTGACCTATCATTCTTTTCTTAACATGATTCATGTTGCTGGCACTGCAAACTATCTTTGGGTAAGCAATATTTCTGCTTTTATGATAACTTTTTCAAGAAGGTAGTGGTCAATTTCTTCTTGATTAGAACACCTGTGCAGTTAGGCAAGAGTTATTGAAAGAGGCAGTATTTTTCCTTATACCAATTGATAACTGCTGGAAAAAAACCATCAGATTTTCAGATATACACCCTTTCTCAGATTTGCTTCCTCACTATCTGTCATTTCATCATGCCACTTATAAAAGCACTTTTGACTCCTGTCTACCATTAAAAACATGCTTGATACATTGATGTCACATTTGTCCAGAGCCTGTCGATCAAACCAGGCTGTAAGCAATACAAAGAAAATAAAGAACACTGCTGTGCTGACACCTCCCCACATGCTTTCATGTATGTGGGAAAACTGCATGGAAGACCAATCCTTAGTAAGAGTCTGTGAAGTCTTATTGCTTAGTTCAATGAAAATCTTCCATCTACAACATTGTTATATCTTTGGGCTTTAAGTACATGCAGGGGCCTTGTGTCTCACAAAACAGTGCCATTATGTCAAATGCTGCACACAGGAAAGAGGTAAACCCTACACTGAAAAGCTTATAATGCATAGGTGTGGAAAAGATAAATGGCCAAANCTGAGGTGCCCAGAACTGGACACAATACTCAAGGTGTGGCCTTACCATGCTGAGTACAGGGGGACAATCACCTCTCTACTTCTGCTGGTCACACTATATCTAATACAAGCCAGGACACCATTGGCCTTCTTGGCCACCTGGGCACACTGCTGGCTCATGTTCAGCCGCCTGTTGACCAGCACCCCCAGGTCCTTTTCCGCCAGGCAGCTCTCCAGCCACACTTCCCCAAGCCTGTAGCGCTGCATGGGGTTGATGTGGCCCAAGTGCAGGACCTGGCACTTGGCCTTGTTGAAGCCCATGCCACTAACATTGGCCCATCCATCTATCCTAGTCCCTCGATAGAGCTTCCCTGCCCTCAGCAGATCAATACTCCCACCTAACTTACACTCTATATCCTTGTCTAGATCATCAATAAAGATATTAAACAGAAATGGCACCAATACTGAGCTCTGAAGAACACTACTTGTGACTGGCTGCCAGCTGGATTTAACTCCATTGAACACCAGACTCCATTGAACACCATCAAAAAAATCATTGTACCCCTTTTCTGGGAGGACACTGAGGCATGCACAGATAGGAAGACTTGCTTGAGGTCTTGTAAGAAATTCCTACTCTGGTTGGGAATTTAACCTCAAACATCTTGAGTCTCAGGCTTGTGCCATAATCACCGTACCATTCTTCAGCTGTACGTAAGCAGGCAAAGCTCAAAATCCAATGCTGCAGTGCTTCAGGACTGGTAATTATTTTTGGCATATTTTGATTCTTGCTTTCTGCTGTAGAACTTTGAGGACTTGGTAACACAAGGTGATACTCTCTGTTTAGAATACATTTATGACTCTTGAGGTTAAATTCTTTCATTGCTACACAAACAATATTGTAACTGCATTTACTACTACCCAGAAGCGAGTACTCAGTACCCTTTTGGTGAGTAGCTTGTTTGCTTTAAGCTACCCATTCCCCTTAGGTACTGTATATACTTGTGTAAGTGTCCATATTTTATCTTTTTTTCACACTGTTTTGCACTCTGAGCACTTTGGCTTTATCTACATAATCTATTTTCACATCTAGAAAAAAAAATACACTAAAATGTGTTTTACACGAAATGTTGACTAAAGATGTGACCACTTGTTATTTGCATCTCCCCCCCATCCCCCCCCAAAAAAAACTATCAAAGGAATCTTGAGATATGTCCCTATGTCCTTGCAGAAGATATTTAAATGTAATTTTAGATCAATTCAGTCAAATGCTTCTTACAATTCACTGATTAAAATAATGAATGTCTCTAGCCAATGCAGAAAATTCAAATATTCACAACCTAAAGATTTATTGTTTAGCATAATCATCTTTTAGCTATTCCAGGAAATCAGAAGCCTTCTGCATGCTTATGTATAATTTGACCCAGCTCAGGTGTCCTGCTGAAGGAATCTATAGAGGAAGCTGGCATACAAAATAAATTCCAACAAAGTAACAACAACAACAAATTTGATAACATCTGGTAAAAAAAAAAAAAGGTCTGGAAAAACATGGGAAAATTCTAGCAAAGCCAAATGCATGCAGGGGTGGGACCTCCAGTTTCAATACTTACACAGAAAGAAAAAAAGGATACAGGATAGAAAAGCTTTCTAGAAAGCTTTTTATATTGTATTTCTAGGCCAAAAGCAAATGTGAAAAATCTGATCCTCTGAAAAAATGTACTGGTGGTGAAAAGTAACAGGTGAGGTTTAAGAGGAGCTATGCATTTCATGTATCTACTTCTCTTACCTAAAAAAGAGCAACCCAGAGATGTGCATATTTAGCTGCTATATTAGTGTTTAACATTCAAATACTCATTCAGCTCTTAGTTTTCAGTGGCATCCTAGAAATTTGGTACACCATGTTTATGTCACACCAGAAGCATGCAGATTGTCCCACTGAAGCCAACAGTCATTGCTCAGCAACGCATCTATGTGTTACAATCAGGTAGAAAATGGCACTTGCAGTCAGTCATTCTGTTTTCTATATACAAATAACGTTACAAGTCTGGATCTCTCAAAGATGCATGAGTTGAGTGTTTTTCATTGCTTAGTACCTTTACTTTAATAAAGCTTAGAACCTTTCAGTAAGGTTTATGACACTTTCAGAAGAGCATAGAGCTTGCAAGTCATAGTTGTTAGCTTCCATACACCTCAGTTATAAATACATTTTAGGAAATTATTTCCATAAAGTTTAACAGAAATATTATTTGACATTGATGCATTTTAACTAATATTACCATTTGCCACCTTGCACAAAATGGAACTAATACAATATGATTTCTGTAAGATGAGGTTACCTCTATCTATCCACTTTGAAACCACATAACTAATCCTGTGTATTAAATAGATATATTTTAGTGTTAAGTACAACAAAAAGTAGTGTTATACTATAGTCTCATAGATAAAGGTAGTAATACTGAAAACTCATTCAACTGAGTTTGCACTGCTTGACTTGATTCAGAATTAGCAAGAATTTGCTTTGTTTAGTTTTCTAACTCAAATGAACAAGAAATGCACATGTACATAATTTTTCTCTAAATCTCTGAATCCAGGTAGTCTCTAAAGCTTGAGACTGCTGCTGTTCATACACACAGAATCTCAATGGCCTCCATGAATCTTGGCACAGGCATAAGGATCTCTGTGTAAAGAAACAATTGCAGAAATGTGGGTTTACTTCCCCATCCTGGCTTATACTTATCGAGTTACATCTCTAATTGAATTGCCACATTTCTGTATGCATCCTAATTAAAAGTATATGAAACTTTAGAAGCCCTGAAATTCCATATTTTCTCCACCCTTGAGTATAATCCTGATATTGTAAGCATGAAAGATGACATACACTTGGTATTTTATAGAGGATCTCTCCAGAAACTGCATGAACTTGATGGATGGGACATGCTGCTTTTTTCTCTCCTCACTTAAAGTGGTCAGCCTATGGATATTTTTCTCTTTCGTAGATCAAACAAACACAGGAAAGATTATGGATAAATCTACTCTCTCCCCCACTTTAGATGGGTTATTTTATGAAAAGGATAACTGTTAAGAGATGTTCAAGCAAGCGTCAGAAAAAGAAGCGATGAGAATTAGGATATTCTCATCAACATTTTGAACCCTCCCAAGTTTGGAAGCAACATGTATTGTACCATAGCCTTTCCCCCCAAAAAAATGGTATTTTGGAGAAGTAAGCCTCTCAAAATTAGCAAATTTAGACTCTTCTATTAGGGAGGAAAGACTATGGAGCATAAGGTGTCTAATGAAGGATATTTTGCTACCCATTAAGATGGGATGACATCCAAAAATTTACAGGGAAGAAATAAGAGATGACATATTCTCCATACGTGATAAAGCTTTGTAGAAAACTTGAAACAAATGTAGCTGACATGGGGTTTCAGGAGGAAAAAACCAACTTAATATGTTGTAAAATACTGCTTATATCACAGCAGAGTATTAAAGATTCATTACTATATAATAAGACAGCAACACTGCTTGTTTATAAAAATTGGTGTGTGAGAAAGCAAAAATTTGTTTCATTTAGTACCAGTGTGAAAATAATGAGGAAAGATTCCCTATCCTTGATACTCTTTAATATGGCCATGGAAAAAGTAATGCCTTCATTATGTCATTTTCAGAACGGGGTGAATTGAAGTAGATCGAGCCAATGCTGATGAACTGCCTGCTTTAGAAGTCTGAAAATACTCTGCAGGCTCCAGGAAAAGGGGGAAGAGAAGTAGGACTTAAGATCAAGAGCGTAGCTGTTGGCATGATGAAGAGATATTAAACAGGTTAATCAATAACCAAAAATGTCAGCATGTTGGTTTAAACACCAAGAAGGAATAATTATTCATAACAGCTTGGAAAGAAAACTAAGGCAAAGGTTCAGACCAAGAGGCCAATTATTTGCCTTTATATACAGGATGCAAGACATGGACGCTCAGTAAAATGGGAAGAAATGTAAGGACTTTTATAAATACGGTGCAAGGTTGAGAAGTTCCAAGAGACCGTGGCATAAAAATATACAAAGATCTAAGTCTAGAAAATGCATTATAATCCTATTGACTTCCTGGGCGAGAGTTACAATCAGGGTAACAGAAGGCTGGTGTTCTTGGAATCCTATGTCTCTGTTGCAAAAGCTGCAAAACTGACCGACCAAACAGAAACTGTTCTGGAAATTCAAAGCTTTCAAACAGGAATATCTGCTTCCTAGGTAGGTTTAGATTCTTCATAGTTTCAAAGGAAAGCCTAATAGACCAAAACTCATTGGACTGCTTACTCTGATTTTGCTACAGATTGAGTATATAGATAAAGTAATCACAAAATAGCTAAGGATTTGATACTTTTTGCTTTATTAAACTGAAACTCAATTTATGAGTTCAGCTGAAGATACTTCCTGATATTCTTACCTTTTAACTATGAAGTTGAAGTGAGGGATTCATTTGACCAATCTTTTGACACCTAGAATTTAGGCATCTGGCCTAAGCTGGATGCTCCTGTTTACCAAGGGATATCTCCCTCTCCAGTCAGTAAAAGTCCAATGCCATTTTTCTCTGACATTATTGTGGTTAAATATTCAATAACATAAGGCTACCTACAGGTAAAAAATAGATTCTGTATGTAACATGGTTTGCTTATGAAACAGTGTGCCTATCCAGTCTTTCTTCCATTAGAATAATATTCTGTATCTCAGGAAGTGATTCACTGCAAGAAATTCGTCTGAAGTTGGGTTATTGAATACTGCTACAATACATAGTCTCAACACCAAAATATCTGACATTGTAATGTGTTCCTATTTATCAGACGATGATTTACAGCT
>VZTM01000538.1:0-13291 GCA_013400555.1 Jacana jacana | reverse complement strand
ATGTAATGGCTAGTTTAAAAAAATTATCACATACAATGTATGTGTATTCTTTTGATGTCTGAAATATGTAAAACCTGTTGGAGATGTAAAAGTTTGCATTTAAACCCTTTTATAAAATATAGCTTTTTGGCAACCAGTAGCATAGAAACCTGATTCTATGTATTTTGGTTTCAGTAGTATGCCTTGTTTTTCTTAATCAATACTGTCATTTAAGTAGAGTTATGCTGAAAAGTCTACTGTATTCTCAATTTTGTCCAAGCAGTTTTGGATGTTTCAAGTTTGCAGGACTGACAGAAGTGTGTAAATTGTTGTTTACTTGGTTTTGCAATTTTTAATTGAACAGATTTTTCTTTAGTGGCAATATTTTATTTCATATTGTTATTATTATGCCTTCCAAAGATCATGCAATGAGAATGCAACCACTAATGGATTCAAAAGAGTTATTCTACAGTTGGGATACTTGTAGAAAAATGTATCCTTTTATCCATTTTAAAAGTGCCTTACATATAGAGCTTTTTCCCACATTTTTTGGTTGGTCCGGTGGGTTGTTTTTCCTCCCAACACACACAAAGGAGCTCGTTTTCAATGAGGAGTAAGGTGGGTTATAATCACACTCAACAATATGGTTGGACTTGATGATCCCAGGGGTCTCTTCCAACCTAAATGATTCTATGATTCTATGACTCCAGTCTGCTTCAGCCTGGGCTTAAAAGCATATTTCTGTGGTCAGTGCAAAGCAGGAACAGACTTTATATGGGTCAGAATTGTAAATCTAACTATAAAGAGACAGGGAAGGCTAAACAGATTGTTCAGCCTTTTCTTCCCCTACACCTGGCTGCCCCCATCAACTCTTTGATTTGCCTTGGGGTCCACTGGAGGTAAAGCTGAACAAATTATGAACAGTTGCCGTCAGGAGAGGATACTCACATCACCCTTGCCTGAGGCTTTTTCCTTGCTGTCTGAAAGTTTTCACAAGTTTTCATACCTTTTCTGACATTTTTCACCCCGGTGCAATTTTTTGTGTGTGCCTAAGGGGAATAAGGACTTGCAATGTGTATTTAGAGCAGGGGACCCAAGTGAAAAAAGGTTTAGCTCTTGAGCAACTGGGAGTTACAAGCAGCTGGGCTGATCAATGCAGTGGTAGATGGACTGCTGGCACCTAGGAACTGACATGAAAAGTCAGGAATGTTGCAACAAGCAGTGATTTCATTCTGGTTTGTTTAAATTATATGTGGGATCTGACATGTGACTGGCTAATCATAATAGCACCCTGGCTTGAGCTTGTACCTGGAAAAGCTTTTTTTTGCAAATAAAATCTTTCTTTTAAATTTCAACATATGCTAAAGTGATAGGAAACACTGTATGCAGTGGAATTGTACCCCAGAAATTGTGTATTCTAAGTTTTGACAACAGGAGGAACCAAAATGCGACTGTGTGTTATCATGTATTTTGGTTTTAAAAAGTATTTGTTACTCTTTTATACTGTTAAATTTTGAATTTAATCTTCTTTATAGATTAAAGATCAGTATGTTATCAAACTTTGTTGTTGTTTTTTCTTCTGCAACACAGATAGCCATGTTTGGGAGCAGCCACACAGTGGTGACTTCAGTCATTGAGTCTGCATGAAACCTCATGACCTCACATTGTCTCCATCTTCTTTTCTTACCTTGCCCCATTGTTGAATTCTCTCCTAAGGTCATTCATGTCTTATTCATACCATTACTTCCTCAAAATAGTGATTTAGAGGGCAGATCCTTTGTTGCTACTACCTCTGTATAGCTTCAGCTTGCTCTCTTGCTTTTCTAGAGCAAAGTGCAATTTGGCATAGATAGATATCATACCTTCTCCCCTCAATGTGAGTGTGAGCTGCTGGGGAACTCTCAACCTGACTAGAAACAATGGTGGGGGAGAGGCAAGCCCTGAGAATACTCAGCACCTGGTTAGCCTGGTGTAGCATGGTTAATAGGTGCATTTTGTAAGAAGCATCCAATTCCATCAGTGTGACCTTTGGAGACAATATAAATATAGTCAATCAAATGTTTTGCTATGTCCATGGTTTGAAAGGACAGCCCATTTAAACTGGTAGGATGCATGGGGAGGCACATTTGGACTAGCCACTTGATTATCTAATGAGTTAGCCTTAAACACTTATCAAAACACAAATAAATTGTATGGGGATTATCTTAGGTATCCAAAGACTTCTACAAGAGAGTCACTTAGTGACTCTACAATGACTGAAGCATGAGGCATTTCATCTTTGTACATATTTCCATGCCGTCACATTTGTGGTTCATTTCAGCTTCCAGCCATTGTACTATGTCGCTATAAGCACTATTGAGTTGTCATAGTTCCAGTTAGAGAGTCTAGAGCCCTAACTGGAACACGCTTGGAAGCTTGCTAAATTCACCTTGGGTTCCTTTATATCCCATGTATCCAAAGGATAGTTACACTTGGCTCTTCTAGTTGTAACAAAGCATGACGATGATACCAAAAAGGAATCCATGTGGGTAGGCCCTTAGGCTTCACACTCCAGTACCAGTGTTTATTTAGTTCCACAGTAATGAATTAGTTCTAGTTTTTATCCTATTCCATGTGCAACAATTTAGTTTCAATTTTATTTCTGTTCTTATTGAAAGCACAACTTATATTCTGTTTCTCGTTGACCAATATTTGTTCTAGTTTCAGCTATTGCTGAAGAGATTTATTTAAAGCTTTTATAGAGTTGTAAGTACAAGTCTGTTTAAAAATGTATATGTGTTCAATAGTTTGTCCAGCCTGTTACAATGTCCACAGGCCACACAGTGAGAAATGTTCCATGTTTTGTCAACACTTCGGATGACTTTCTCATCATGTTCCCAGCCCCAGAATTAGATCAATTTCATAGTTGCAGTTTTACCCAAATCACTTTATTCTCAGTCTTCACCCAGTCTAACAAAATACCAAGCTTTCAGATACACACTTTGCAGAACTGGGACCTGGATGATTGCTCAGAATGACTTTTTCTTGCTAATGTCATTTCAGATAATAGGAGAGAAAAAAAGAATCAGTTCATACGAGTGTGAGGGAAAAGACTTAAATAGTCACTGTATATAATCAAAGAATACATTGTACTTTTGTTGTTTGGACCAGGCTTTTGCCCTCCATAAGTGCCATAAGCCAATGGAAAAAGCAAGCATTCCTAGACAGCTGGAAGCAGAGACAAAAATATAGAGTGTGTCATTAAAAACATTTAAGTGTGTCCAAGATTTCATAGATTTAATTAATATTTTCCTTTTACAGTAGTAATAAAGGATTAATTAATAAAGGTTAAGAATATTCCCTGACAAGGATAATTTAGTTGTCTCTTTTAAACATTTACATAATCGTATTATATGACTAGGTTATACAAGCTAGTGTGAAAGAGTCTTTAATGCAGAAAGTGAAAGGTTTATTACTTTTGTTTTTGTTAGGATGACAAATTGATGTCATTTTGGAAAAATTACTTTGACATTAGATAGCAACCAACTAAGTTCATTGATATCTGAAACATTAGAATTATTATAATAAATTACTGATGCAAACTGTACTTTTTGTCCTATTTAATTGTTTCAGTTCAAGTTTTGTAAGTGAAAACGTGTCCTTTGTTTAAAAAGCATCGAGTGCATTTTATATTTTTCTTTAAACAAAAACTCATGTGGAAAGCATTCAGAACAACACATTTTTCTAGAACATTCAGAGGTGGGCTGGCAAGGAGAGAAGTCTGGTTTTGTATTTAGGTTAGCAACAGAAATATATACAATATTTGCCTTTCCTATATTCACCTTTCCTATTTTATCATACACTTTGCTATCATAGTAATGTCCCTGCTGGAATACAAAGTCTAGTGAAAGGGAAGATAATGAAATGAGAGTCCATTATGTGCATGTGAAGAAACTTCACAGTGTGGAAGTGTGGCTGGAGAGCTGCCTGGGAGAAAAGGACCTGGGGGTTCTGGTTGACAAGCAGCTGAATATGAACCAGCAGCATGCCCAGGTGGCCAAGAAGGCCAATGGCATCCTGGCTTGTATGAGAAATAGTGTAACCAGCAAGAAGTAGGGAAGTGATTGTCCTCCTTTACTCAGCACTGGTGAGGCCACACCTTGAACATTGTGTCTGGATCTGGGCACCTGAACACAAGAGAGATATCAAGGTGCTGGAACGAGTGTAGAGGAGGGCAACGTAGCTAGTGAAGGGCCTGTAGCATAAACCTTATGAGGAATGACTGAGGGAGCTGAGACTTTAGTTTGCGGAAGCGGAGGATGAGGGGAGACCTCGACTACTTGACATTGTAGAGAGGTTGGTGCTGGTCTCTTCTTGTGGGTAATTAGCAATAGAACAAAAGGGAATGGCTTCAAGCTGCAGCAGGGTAGGTTTAGTCTGGATATTAGGAAAAAGTTTTTCACAGAAAGAGTGGTCAGGCACTGGAATAGGCTGTCCAGGGAGGTGGTAGAGAGTTGATTAGATGTTGTGTTGAGGGATATGGTGTAGCAGAGAACTTTGCAGAGTAGGGCTGACGGTTGGACTCAATGATCCCAAGGGTCTCTTCCAACCAAAATGATTCTATGATTCTATAAAATACAGTCATCTGAGGCTCCTTTCCCTAGAGATTCTCTTTAGACATCAATTCAATGCATAGGATTGCTTGCTTCTTATCAAATACAGAATACTTCTTTGCACAAACACGGAAACTAAATGGGCACTGTGCTAAATGGGCACTTTATGAAGAAAATCACACTTAAAAGATTATCAGTCTATGAGATTGTAGGTTGAAAGTTGCCATTTTGTATTACACCAAAAATAAAACTTTATAAATATTTATAAAGTAATCTTAGCACCTGAAGAACATCCATGAAGATGGCTATATCTGGTCTATTCTAAGTAGTCAGTCAGAGAAAAAAAAAAAGTAAATTAAAAAAAAAAAAGTGGTGAATGAAGTTTCTATTAAGAAACATTGTTTTCACTAAACCATGACTGACTGATTTCATGTGAATGAGGGTTTCCATGAATTTTCACTTTTTAAAATATTTTTTCTTGTTTAGTGGTTATTCTTATGTCAAAACTTCTTTCCCTTTATCTAAAAAGCATGAAGTGACAATAGTAAAAAGGGTCATTTTGACATGAATTATATCCCAAAACCAGATATTGTGAAAGGTAGTGGCAGTCTCACTCTTCTCCAACTTTTTTTTTAAAAGTCATTTTTGTTTGAAAGAAGTCAAGTTTCTGAACATTAATTCACCATGCTTCACCTAAGTCTCCTTTTACAGTTGTTGAATACCTTGCTATCCCTTGAATGCCTGTTTGAGGCAAAGAAGTGCCTCATTTTCCTTTGACGGGACTGGAGCTCAATGAACTGATGAATTTAGCACTGTATGCACACAGAACATGAAGAAAACTGCAGTATAGCAGTATAGCTAAGGCTATTTACACTAGTTTGTATCTCTGCAGCACAGTTGAAGCAGTGTGAATTCTTGCCCGACAGAAATATATAGGGCACTTTTTCAGTTTGCAAAGGAAGCCTGCCATGGGACTGAATGCAAACACCCTCAAACCTAAAATAATATTCTAGCATATCTCTATATTTTGCCAGTCATTTCACTCAAAGGCTGATGTGTGCCAACCCCCACTTTGGCCACTACCTGAGGAGCAGCTCTACCTCAGTTGACGTGTAGCTCCCCGCGTAGTTTTCCTGAACCCACAGCTTGGGCTTCTTAGTCTTCTGAGACCCCAGACTAAGATATCAGTGAGACCAAGAACCAGAACAAAAAACACAAGAAAAACCATGATGACAGATGCTGTAAATCAAAGGTTGTTACTCCTCAGATTACTCCTCAACAAGTGGGAGTCAATATGAGATTCGGCTAAGGAGTATTTGAGAAATACTGACTCCTCGAGATGCATGTTCTCAGTTAACTCATACCTGACAATTCTTCTTTCTGCTCAGCATCTTATGATGGAGCAGTATCTGCACACTTCAGCTCTTTAATGCTCTGCAGATGAGAAGCGTGTGTTCTTGTGTGTTGAATGCTCATCATTGAATGAGGAATCTTGTTCTAGCCCATCTCTTGCTGTTATCCCGAGAGCCTGAATTGTACTGTTGCTGTTTTATATAGGTTTCAAGAAATATTTTGCAAGACAAAATATGAAGGATGGGGTTCTGAACTGGAAGAAAAAGAATATGCAGTTTAAAAATTACTAATAAGAAAGAAAGAGCAAAGGAAAAATGAAGCAGAGAAACAGAGAGAGGAGAGAAATAAAAGGAGAATCTGGAGAGACCAGAGGGGAACTGAGAAGGGTGGCCAGAGCTCTGTTAAAGCCACATGTAGTAGTGAAAGAGATGCAAAGAGACAGAAGAAGTAAGGAAGGTGAGATAGCAGGTAGAAATAGGAGGAGAGGGTAAAAGGGGAGGAATGACAGAGGAAAGAGGAGTGGAAAAAAAGCAAGGATAGAAATGGTAATGACAGAAAGAAACAGAACTGACCATAAGAATTCCATGAGGAGAAAATGTCTGAGGGACCCAGGAGAGAAAAAGAACAGAAGGAACACAGGTGAAAAGAGACCCCAAATTCACTCTTACTGGACACAGCATCTACCTCACACAGCATCACTCTCTGACCTAAAGAAGAGATTTTTGGATTGATTCCCTGTCCATGCATAAGGTCTGAATTTGGTCTTCTGTATCCTGGTGGCTCTGGGACTTTGTTCCAAGAGACATTTGTTTTCATGGCCAATCCCAAGGCTTCCTTTGGATCCAGGAAGTCTAAGCACCATTTAATGAAAATGTGAAAGCAGAAACCAGCATATTTCTAAATTAAGAGCAGATTTGAGCAGGATGAGGAAATCTGAACCACAACAAAGATGAATTTCCTTTTGTTATTTCTTATTCAGTAAAGATGCAAGCAAAGTGTAATTAGATTATTTTTTTTTTAAGTTTTTTTACTTCATTTGTTATACCAATAGATCCGCTGCAGACTTGGCTGATACCCTACAGTCTAACATTTTCTTTAATCAACACATTGATGGAAAAGGATTACAAAAGAGTGCTGGCTTCTCATTCTCTTTTTTTGTGGTTGCCTTTATGTTCAATCTTGGGGTGGCTAAAACCTAATTATTTAAATATTTCTCAAAATCTTTGGTCTTTAATCTAAAGGTTTGAGAAAAAGACAGAGAAATGGGGTGCACAACATATGTTCAAGAGGACTTTGGAACCTTAAGAGAATATCACAGGTTCAGATTAGAACTATTTTCAGGCTATTAAATGTTGTGATAACCTGATGACAAAAAGTTTGATTTCATTAACCTTGAATAGTCATCCAGAAAGTGACTTGGGAAATAGCCATTGGCAAGGAGTGCCTCATGCTTCAGATTCTCGGTGGTGAAAAGAGCAAGTTCATCACATGCTGTCCCCTGCAAGTAGTAAACTGACATAAACCGGGACAGCTGTCAGGAGAGGCAGAAAGAAGCTTCACCTGGGTGAAGCCTGGAGAGCAGGAGAGGGCCAGCTCTATGCCCACACAAAATGTAGATGAGGATTAGGGATAAGGACAAGGTGAAAATGAGGAGGCTGAACCTGAGGGTGCCCAGCCAACCTGTCTTCCAGCTGATCAATCATCATATTTCCTGCTCCCATGTCCCCATTTTTTTCTTTTAATTTTCAACATAGCTTTTGATGGATTTTGCTTAAGAAATTAGTCATTAAGGCCTGAATCACAGAAATGAAATGGTAAATTTCAGAGATATTTTCCCCTGTAGGTCTTGCTTCAGTTTTTATTGTTAGTATATAGTATATATTGTTAGTATATATATTGTTAGTATATAGNCTTCAGTTTTTATTGTTAGTATATAGGCTTTGTCACAAGGGAGAAAGCAGTAATAGGTACTTTAGCAGCCTTGCTTGACTGCAACTGTTAGTATATATTTTTTGTTTGTTTGTGTTATATTTTGTGGTTTTGTTTGGTTTTTTTGTTTGTTTTTGTTTATTTGTTTTCCATTGGGCTTGAAACAGTCTTTCACACCATGAAGTGCTGCACTTGTACCAGTTGCTCTCTTTGTTGAACAGTATTGCCAATCTTCTGGACAATGGAAAACAGTTCAGAGAGACCTAATGGCACATCTCATGCAGTATCATTCTAGCAGAGACAGTGCTTTTTTGATGGCCTTTTCACATTTTGGTGTTCATACATTTAGATTTTATTTAACCTCCACCAGCATTCTATTAAATGCTACTTTTATAAACAAGAAACAATAGCAAACAAAAAAATCCAACTATTTTAGAGAAAGCAAACTTAATTTCTGCCAGAGAATTTGTTTATGTTTCTCTCTTTTGCACACATCCCCATGAGCAAAATTCAGCTTTTGCTGATATACTACAGAGTTCTGTCATGCTACAGGATTTCACAAAAGAGTTTCCCATTCCTTCAGTGTCTGCCATAAATATAAGGGAGTTGGCTATTTTTGTCCTAACCCCCATGTGGTTGTAGTATATCACAAAACTATGAGATAATTGGATGTGGCTGACAGCCTTTGTTTCAAAGATAGCAAGGAGTGGAATACAAATGATCCAGGTGGAAGTGCAAAGGCAAAACTACGTGTGGAAACTTGTAAAACCTCTTCTCATGCTATTCTTAAGCTTGCCTTCTGGTGAACTTTCAACTCAGTTTTTTAAGAACAACATTTAATACATAGTGAAGTATGTTATATTTGCTACAGGAAAACGCATACAGATGTTTCTGGGTATAAAGATAATGCCCTCTGTCTAATATCCTTGGTGAATTGCCTCCAATAAACACTCAGTGCTGTGGCTAATAGAAAAATGTATGTTTATTCAGACAACCTAACATACAGGCAGATTTCTGTTCCCACATAAAGATCCCTACCTTTCTCTAAAATGCTATGCAGACCAGCTGTGCTCTGGTTCCCTGGGAACACTAAGCTAATGTTCAAGTCCAGAGCCTGGGACTCTAATGACCACGGTGTGGATTTAAAGAATAAGCTAGATTTAAGAGGGAAATGGAAGCATCACTTTATCACATCTTGTCAGATGTGAGAGCCAAAATACAAATGGTCTCCCAGGCAGTGAGCTAAGGTGATCTGAAACATGTAGATGCCCAGTTCTCTGGAACCAGAGGCTGGCAGTGCAACGGGTGCAGGTTGTAAGCTATCCTGTTTTCAAAGCGCTGCTACAGTTTCCCCTTGCACCTCAACTAATAATGCAGCAATACTCTGTGGTACTCTCTGATACTCCATTCACTGCGGAGTTCCTCCTTATGCTCTTTGCCCTAGAAACCCATCAGGAGGGTGTTGCTGGATGAGCTAAATGCACATATGGTTAGGCGCCAGGTTTATATGTGATGCTTGGGTCAATTTCAAAACAGGGCTGCAGCGCCGTCACTTCAGATCATGGTTTTGTGGGCTCAGACACTGAGCAAGGCTCTGGACAAGCCCCAGCATGAGCCATCCATACCAACGATGCCACGCTCAGAGCAGCCTTTCCATCATCTTAATAAGCATCGGCATGAACAAACAGATGAAACAGATGGGACCTACTCTGTATTACAAAAGCGCGCAAGGACTGGCTGCCATGCTCAGGGAGGAGAAATGGTGGTTTGCCAGCACGAAGTTAGGGCAACTATTAGTTCAACTTTAATTCACACTAAGACCTCAGACAAGGGCATAGTTGGCCCTAGATACAAAGGAATGTATCTGCGCTTATTGGCTGACTTTATGAGTAATGAGGAGTATGTGAGTCCAAGATAGGGATTTCAAGAACAAGGCAATATTAGTTTTATGGACCAGATATGGTTTTTTTAAGTTTAATTTTATTTTTTCTCATGGGTGAAGCTAGGATCTAACATGTAATCCAGACATCTGTACTGATGTAATGGTTTAGGCCATCATCAGAAGGAAAAAATGTTGATCCATGTATTGTGAGAAGTCAGCAAATTTGTAGAGTGAGGGATCTTAAGAAAGTTGAGTTAGGAGCAAGAGTCTAATCTAAAATTTAAGAGTCAATCAGCAAATTATGTTTATCTATTGTTTCTAATAGTGGATAAAATCTGTCTTGTTGAATAGAGCAACAGAGGTTATATGCAGCGCTTATATCTTAGTTGAGTTTCATCCTCCTTGTAGAAGTTTACTGAGAACCTATTTCCAGTAAAAGAATAAGGTTAGCAGCACAGGCTATAGACACATCTGTTTCCAGGAGCATGGCAAATCTGCAGTTTGCATCACAAACTGGATTGCACATGTTCTAGAAAGCCTTGGGCACTGATTCTGAAGAAAAAAAGTAACGACATGGATTGTTTTATAATGGTTTTCAGCTTTAATGTAGTTAGTTACTCTGAAAACAGTTTCATACTGAAATTCTCAGCAAAAGTAGAGAAACTGACAGCTTGCCATAAAGCGTTTGAATTGCATAGAGTTATGGTGAGTTTGTGGTGACTAGCAAACTTGCCCCCAGAAAACCTATGCACAAGTTCTCGTTAAGTTTGACAAAGTTAGCTACTAGAAGACAGAAAAAATATTTCCAGAAAACAAAAGATCATTAATTTATGTCTTAGCTGACTCCAAGCAAGTGTTGTTTATTTGTCTGCCTGGACAAGCACATAACTCACACAGGAGATAGATTGGTGGTTGATTATACTTTCCTCTTGTGGTCTGGAAACAGCTAGAACACAAATAGTAGAGCGGCAAGTTCTAGGTAACTTTCCAGGTCACGAATGGGGGATAAAATCTGACATGTTGTGCAAAACACTAGAAATTACTTCAGGCCTGATTAAAAGTGTAAGCAACACATTGGAAAAGTGAGGCAGAGACATTGCTGTGGAAATGCATTTTCTTTGCAGGTTTGCAAGTTACACCTGCCATTTCTACTGCTTTAAGGCAATGGACTGACACCCCTAGTGCTAATCTATTGTCCTCCTAATTTAAGGCTATAATCTACATTTTCAGGTATACAGGTACTCCTACCTGCTATGGTCACTAGGGCCATCAAGCATGGGACATAATATAGGTAAGTCCAACACTTGCAACACTACATGGAGGATTCACTTGATTGAAGTCTAATGCCCTTACTCCAGCAGATGTGAAAGCATGTTATAGTTTTGTGACTGTATATTAAGCAATTCCACCTGTTTCAACAGATTGGTAATTCAAATATGGACTCAGAGAATACCATTCATCATAGAAATATAGTGAATGAAATTTAATTTCATTGTAACATTCTTAAGGCAAATACAATTTTCCATAATCCTTTTATGTAGGTATTGTTGAAATTTCTTTATTAGATCTACACCAGTTTTTCTTCCATTTGTCTCAGCTTGTCTTCTTTTTCAGGAGTTAACTGTCCCATTAACTTTTAATGCAGGGAACAGGAAAACAGAATAAAATAGGAGTTTCTAACCTTTTTCAGTTTGTAAATCTAATTTTTTCAAAGGATATGCTTTCTCTGGTCGAGTCAATACAAGCTACTGGCAGTAGATCTTTCTTAACTATGTTTCATGGATTTCTTAGAAACAGTCCGTGGACCACAGGTAGATGCAGACTCAGTTTGAGACTCCCACTGCAGAAAGAGAATACTGGTAGCATGGATGATACTACTCATGAATCCTCTACAACTCATTTTCATCCACTAATGCTTATTCTTGCACCTTGGAAAAGAATAATTCCTGCCATGTAGTTTACTGTAAAATTCTCCCAGTTTGGAAATTAACTTATGCTGTAGCCCTGTAACTCTGCTGATTTGTGTTTTGCTATCTGTAGCAGCTCTGCTGATAGCCTAGATAGCAGTGTGCTTGTTTGTAACATCACTGCAGCTCCCAAAAGCAGAGATGTGCAAAGCAAATATCACCAGTTTCCCCTGTATTTCTTCATATTTCGTGAAAGTTTTTTATTGCCAAATGTTTAGGTAGTAATTGTATAGACAGCATGTGGGGAAGACTTTCCATATGCTTCTATGGGGACAGAATTTCACTTCTTAAATCAAGGTTGTTGTATCCCTGAAGATATTCACTGACTCAGCCAGAATGCTGAGCCTGGGACAGTAATGACTGAGCAAGGGCCTATGTAGATCCCCATGGCAGGAAGTCACTGTGGATTATGTGGTTCTTCCTGGCTTTCAGTTTGTGAATTTCAAAATAAACGTGTAATACAGAGGAAGAAAGGTAAAGTACTTTTAATGCCACTCATTCAAAATGAACTCCTCAACATAACTTTTAATTTGAGGTAAAATTAATTTCTAGGACTTGGTTTGCCAAACTTTAATGATGTTTGTTTTCCAGGGGGAAATACTGGCTCCAATATTTAGCTTCAAGCAAGCTACTTTAGAGATCATGTTTGTTTCATCCTCTCTTTAAAATGAATAAAGATTAAAAGTTTTTACAATATTGTTACCAAAGCCCAATGGCCCTCCTTTTCTTGTTAGCTGAAAACTAGAAGTGGGAAAAATTCTTTTTTCTCGTTTTGACCAGTACTGTGACTCTTAGGTTTGCTTCCCGTTTTATCTGCCTTTGTGCAATGAGAGGTAACTATGTTGGGATGAAAGCTTTGAGAGACTGGCCTGGGACCCACTGAATGACAGAGATGGAGTCGGCCAGAGAAACTTCCTTTATTCCCCTGCTCCCTCACAGTAAGCAAAGTTTCCCTGGATCCTGTTGAGAGCTACCCATCAGCAGCTCAACAAACAAAACAGAAATTAACTGAAACACTTGCTAAGTGAGACATTCTGGGAAAGGCTTGTAGATTTAAACAGTCAGGATACCTCATCTGGACTCACCCGTGTGTGGCCAGCTGGGAATCTCACCCCACATCTTACATTAACTTGTCTATGCATTTCCCAGGAATGCAAAGAGGTCCTGACATTTGACAGAGAAGTTTAAACAAGTTTCACGAACCTAATTAAATAAATAGACATAGAACCAGGTAAGTACTGGAAGAAGACATAAAAAAGTCAGTATTTCTATTGAGCAGCAGATAGGGCCTGATTTCTGATAGCTTGACATGTGTGGCTGAGTTTTCGTATATCTAGTAAGATACAATTTTAAAGAGACTTGTATAAACAATATGTTGAAGATGCTCACTTCTTTATCCTGAANNAATTTATTAGGAATACACATAAAGACATCATATTTGCTTAGGAAACCTGGCTAACAATTCATAGGAAGGAACAAAAAATTTAAATTTTAGACACTTTAAAACAACTACCTAACAACACGCTGTGATGCTCAGTTTTTCTAACCACTTCTACAAAAGACATGATTGAGTACTCTAAAAAAATTAG
>VZTM01000536.1:18912-31758 GCA_013400555.1 Jacana jacana | reverse complement strand
ACTATAGAAGAAACACTGAGATAGTGGAGCATGTGTCAAAACTGGTCCTTTGTGTTGCTCCACAGAACCATGTTGTCTTAAAAGGATATTTATACAGTACAAGGCTGCTGTATAATACCTGGTATATATCCTCTATGCAATGCCAAAAATGTGAGGTACTATGCTTTTTAGTTTTAAAAATGTCAAAAATGGAAATTCAGGCTATTTGACACAGCAATAATTTGCAGAGAGATGTCTGAATATGTAACTGTAATTTTGCACAACAGTCTGGGCTGTAATATTGCAATAATTACCCAGTGAAATCATAATTGAAGGGTAAAAATTGAATTTAGAGTCTAAATAATTTAAACAGGAACAGATTTTACCAAGTATGACACATTTATGGTGTCTGCTATGTGCCTTATAAAACATAGTAAATTTTAAGCGGATAACTCAAATGGTTCCTGAGGTATAAACTTGTGAAAAGTCACAATTTTGCATTGTGCTGAAAAGCCACCTTACAATACAGTGACTACCATAGCTCTTTAATATCCAGCAGAGTTCTCCTGCTGTGCTTTGTCAGTCGGTAGCAACATCCAAGTCTTCTTGTAAAAGTAATTCACACTTTTTTCACAACACTGTTGCTTTAATTACCACTGAACTCTGCTGTTGCTCAGACAGGCCTAGCAGGACCAAGAGGGGGTCAGCGCTGCAGTCACTGCAAAAGAAGCAAATGGCTTTTTTTCTTACTTTATTATTAACAAACCATCTTTGATTGAAATGTTCCTAGCTTCTGAGACCCAGTCTTGTCTCTGTGCTCTCTTGGGGTATTCATTATCAAAGTAGACCACAGATGTCAATCTGGAAAAACATCAGAAATAATACCTAAAATCCTAATCAGAAAACTTCAAGTAAAGACAAGACTTACATATCTTTACATGCAAAGAGCTGATCAGATTTATCATATATGCATACTGAATTTCTGATAGAAACAGATTAACTCATCAACATACTGTACATTTTGTATGTATAAAAATTATTGTTATCCATTTGTTTGTAATTCTTTCTTTTTCTCTTCATGTTTGCTCAGTTTGTTACATCTTGTTAGAGTCAAAGGCATTCATAGGAAGAACTGAAAGATGCTGAAAGACAAAAAAGATTATATTTCAAATTATAAAATACTGCTTCTGTGGCTTTGTCGTTGTATGTTCCATATTTATATATGAGTATATACATATTCACAATAAAGAACTGTAAAATAACCTTTTAGTAGCATAAACTTCACTTTAAAACTTGATTTCAGTGTGTTTGTCTCACTGCTTACCTTAGGAGGTCAGGTTTGAAAACAGTCCTGTCCCTTATGTCGCTGTATGTGGGAATCAGCTCCCTGGGAGAGAAATGCAGCACTCTCAGCATGGCAGTATTCTTCATAAACTGCGACATTACAACATTTATAGAGTAGGGTGTGAGTAGGACTTGTGTGTTCAAGGGAAATTGCAAAAGAGATTTTAGAGTTGAAACTGAGTTAGTCAACATTAAATCCAGTACAGCCCGCTAGCCTTGACACTTATTAAAATATACCCTATGATCTATGAATATGATTATAGATCAGACCTCTGTTTCATAACTCACTGAAAATATGATACTGCAAACGGATACCACATCACTTATCATTACAGTAATGCACCAGTTCATTTCTGGTTTGGAAAAAAGTGGCACCTGTTGCATGAATATTCAGTTAATTAATTAGACAGCAGTACCATCTACTGAAATATGATGGGTTTTGCTTGGATTTTTCACAATCCAAGAATCTGAATATTCTTAATTTCTGAATGTAACAAGGCTAAAGATGACTGGCTAAGCTACAATCTCTGAAATGATCAATAATACCATGACCTGATCAGGACTATTACTTTTAGTTGTTTGTCTGCCCTGTAGCTACTTTAACTACAGGTTAAAAGAAAACAGCTGTAGAAATAGTTTTGAAAATACCTGCCCCAAGTTACTCTAAATATTTTCTCTTTCTGTAATGTTTGGAATTAGGAGAGATAGAAGGTAGAGGGCTGAAAAAAACAAGTGGAGGAAAAGAAATGTGGTTTCAATGTGGTTATAGCAAGGAGGAGAAAGACTTGGTGCAGCAAAGTAACACTGGATGTTAGGAGGATCTTCATGAAAACTCCATGCTAGATGAACTGTCATATGTTGAGAGGTTTCTGATCGTTATGTACAATCACTTGATAATAAGTGTTGTGAAAGTGATATCTGAGAGTTTGTATGTGGTATGGGTAGAATTGCCCTTTTCTTAGAAATCAGTTACCCCTCAGGGGTAGGAGTCACAGAGGACTTGTGGGATCAGGCCTCAACACATGCAGCTGACACAGAATGAGCAATGTGGTTCACAGCAAGCTGCTGTGTTACTGTACAAGGCACATGTTCCTTTCCCTCTCACTACGAGTGGTGTGCCTGTGTCCCCAGTCACTCCAGCTCACTGTTTGAGGTACATTCTGTTAATTTTGGATGCTAGTTATGTTCCAGGTATACCAGATCATCCTGCATGAGTGTTGGTGCACAAGCACCTCCTTTGGTAAGGGCAATTCCCAGTGTGATGTTTCAAAGTGGTCCTTTCTTGCAGACTTTTAAATAACATGTATTCTGCCTGCCCAGTCAAACAGATTAAGAAACCTGTGATAGGCAAGATTTATTTCCCTTTGCAGATGTTTAGCTAATGATAGCTTCTTTAAAGTCCTCATTCCCAATATTGGGAGATGCATGCTAGGAGGGATTTGGTTTCTCCCTGATGAAAACTGCACAATATGGCACGGTAAATAAAGCAACTGAAATGGTGAGTATTTGACAAGGAGGCTTGCAGTGACCTGTGGTTGTGTGTATCAAGGATAAAGATGAAAAGAGGGAGTTTTTTTCTTCATAACCTGCTCCTGGGAGCTTCAGTCAGAAGTACTGTTCTCATTTCTCAATTTCCTTTACTGCAACTGAGTAGCAGATTGTTTGCTCTGCAAAAAGACAGTTGCAGGAGGTATCACTTCCTACAAATTCTTTATTTTGCATTGACTAGATAAAAGTCCTGTCTTTTAGCAATTTATGCATTGCTAAAACCAGCATTGATCGTACACAACAGTCTATGTGGTTCTTTCAAGAAGTGACATTCCTGCCCCAGCATGAATAAATGGTTACTAGAACCTGAATATAGCAATGCCGATATTTGCTACTCTCTGGCCTGAAAGTATCAGTAAATTCACAAGCAAGAGATGCAGCTAAAGCTGTAGCTGCTTCTGCCATGAATTCAGTAAAATGTCCTATTTTTTCTCCCTGAGATGTTTAGATGCTGCATATCTTTCCTTCACTCAAATGTCTGTGTGCCAAAAAAAGTCCTAGCAGATACCAGTGGTTCCAATGGGAAGTTATTCAGGAAAGAGGGGATTAAGGAGGGCAGGAACAGAAGATTACATTCCAATATTTGAAAAATTAGAAAAATGAAAAAGAAGAGTTTGTGATCTCTCACTATTTAAAGTCCAGCAGTTATTTGGTATGCCCTGGAATCCTACACTTGATTCCCACAAAGGTGAGGCCTTTGTCAACATCAGAATATTAAAAAACACCCAAACCGCTAAAATAATGTAGATGAAATAGAAAACCAAATGACTGCAGACTGAGCTCAGTTTGGGGGTGTCGCTAATGCAGGTGCTGCACGTACTCAAGGGCATCCAAGTGGAGAGAGACAGCAGTAGCCGCGTGGTTTTGCTATGGTACAATACAAATAACAGACTACAATAAAGATGTGTAGATGTTATAGTTCCAAGAGACCTGTTTTCATCAGGGAAAGGACTCTGAATTTAAATATCAGAGTACCTCTAAGAGCAGCTGGATTTCCTGTGTGTTTTGCATTTAAGGAAGTACCTAGTGTGATACAGAAAATCTCATACCTGCTGTTCCTCTAGAAGGAGCTAACCTGCACTGGTTTGAAAAGTTGCAGCCAGAAGGCAAGGTATTGTTCTGTGGCTAGTACAATGGCCTATTATGTTCTCTTACATTTCAGGAGTTATATTGAATCCTACATTTCCAGTTGCACTGGGAAAAAAAAAAATAATGTTTTAATTGACATTTAGAGTTCAGAAGAATTTAGACCAACGATAGTATTCTGGTCAGAAGCATCACTCAGTCAGTGCCAGGCAGTTTGATAAGCGTAGAACGAATCTGAGTATACAGGCTCTTTTTCTATGAGATTAATCAAACCTGAAGCAGCATGAAACTGCTGGATCTGAGAAAATAGGTGAGATGGTAAAAAACTGATATTGCTAGTTTTTATGGTAAAATTTAATGTGAACTAGACGCATACAGGCATAGTATATAATTATTTCTTAAAGGCTAAATGCTACCCTATGGAATTAAAGACAAATATGTTGGCAACCTTTATTTTAAACTAATGTTCTGAAAGCAAGGTGGAAAAATGAGAGGAGGTAAAGGAAGATATAAGATCTCTCTGACCATCATACCCATTTTAGCACCTTGCTGCGAACGAGAACTAGAAGTCCAGAGTTTAGCAACCTGTTGAAGAATGGGTAGTGAATACAATTGCATCCCTAAAAAATCTCTGTAGGCTTCATCCTGACCATCTGACCTTATTGTGCAACAATTCCACTTGCCAGCCATACCAAACAAACAGAAATACCTTATCCTTTTCAGATTTAAGATAATATTACAGCTTGTGAATAAGATTCCCAGTATGTGGACACGACAACTATGAAAAACTATAATTTAGGACATAGAGTATTCTCTTTATGCTTTTATGTGGAATTTCACTTTAATGCAATGTAAATGACAGTGAGAAAGACATTCACAGAATGTTAAAGCCTTCCCATTAAAGATTCTGTATGCATTTTATATTCTAATTCATGTACAGTCAAAAACCCTGATAAAATCATAGTACTGATTTGACTGCTGCACTTATCGTATTAATGAGGATACTTTATGCCTTTTGAAAATTGGGATATAGTCCATTATGTGATTGTGAATGATGTGATTGTATCACATCAATTTGTTATTCAATCCCACCCCTCCCTTCAGTCAACTTTGTATATAGGAAAAGCCATTGGTGAACATGCATGGAGGCAGGAAAAACTACATTTAAAATTAACTTTTCTTTTTTTTTTTTATCTTTTCACTTCTAAAACAGATGATATATGTATATTTTCCAAATCCTGAAATGCACTCAAAATCTAGAGGGGAATTAATAGAGGTATCCAAAATCTCTAGAGGAGCAGCTAAAGTTGGCTGAAAGTAACACTCATCCAGGTCAGTTCTCCAACTTTCTGGATGAGTGTGTGAGGTGGGATTCATCTCTCTTAATGTTGAGCATATACCATATTCTAGACTAATCCTCTTCCCCCTCTGTAGTCTGGCAAGAGAGATGGACACCTCTACAGGATGATTTACTTTGTCCTATGTCTGTCCCCCTCCACAGACTATATAGGGACCTGGGTTTCCGATTTGTATTTTCTAGACAGAGAAAGCTAGAGAAGAAAAATCTGGCATTGACAGGATCTTAAAAATCTTTTCTAACCCCTCTCCAAAACGGCAAATGGTTAGGGACTGAAAACTGCATTTCTATTGTTGACACGTTTATTCATTAGAACTGCAAGGATAATTTTAAATATTTTAATATCTTTTCTGTGTTAGTCATTGGAGTGCTTTGCCTTTAGGAACACCCTTGTCTTTGCAGCTTCCTCTCTGATTGTTTCTAATTTTAAATCTGTGGCAAATATCCTACCTTAATGGAAATAAAAATTGGTGTTTCCTGGCTGGGGCTACTGAGCAAAATCCCCTACCTGAGGGGATTTTCAGCCTGAGCAAAATCCCCTACCTCATACAATGAAGAGGTATATGTTCTCTAAAACATATATCTGAGATATAGAAGTCCTGCCTCAAAGACATCTTAAAAGCAGCATTGTAACAAGAAAATTAAATCTGCATTCTAGTGTCTTTCATTTAGATTCTATCCATTAAATATTTAATTCTGTCTGTAATGATGGTCTCTGTCATTAACTTGTCACTAAATGTTACGTTTTTCTGATGCTGCCATCTCCACTCAGTGTCCTGTTGCTGCATGTGGTTTTCTGTTTTGGTTTGGTTTGTTGGGTTTTTTTTTTAATATTATCTCCAGTTTTACTGCTCAGTCTGTTTTTATGTTTCATCTCTTCATAAAAGTTTCGTTCTACTGGGTAAAGCTTCTCCGAGGAGGTGCTGCCACATGCTACAACCTATGTTGCAGCAGGGTGTTTGTGAGAACTTTGAAACAAAAATTTCCAAGTTCCTACTATGCAAGCTTGTACTTCTAATATTTGGACTTGTTAATATTGGAACATGACTTGAAGGGTGTTTATCAAAAAGTGTTTGTTCTCTTGAGTTTGACTGCCAGTGTTAATGCAGTTTGTTTGTAATGGCTTTCTGATTTCTTACTATAGTCCAAAGGAATATAATAGACTCTGCATATACATGCACACATGTGCAGGTGGTATGAAATAGTGGAGCATAAAAATATTTTACTTTAAAGCATCCTTTTTTGGGGTACAGGGAAGATATATTTAAAGGTCAAAGGGAAACATTAATCGTGTTAGATAAATTTTACCCTATTTAAATTCAAACCCAATAAGAACTTTATACAATCTTTTGGACAAAGCCTGCAACGTTCTAATCTCTGCAAATCCACTCTGTACTGTTCACTGCTCTTCTTATTAATCAGTTCTACAGAGCTGTACTCTTCTCAATACTGTTACACACACTGCATTTTTATTCTTCAGCTTCAGCTTGGCCTTTTCTATATTTTTGCTTCGTCTTACATTCAATTACCCACAGCCTAGTTTTCAGAATAGAGTACTATCGGTGGCTGCGTTTAAGCAACAGACCATTATGTCATCTTGCTTCATATATTTTACTCTGATCTTTTTTAGGATGAAGCTCATTTGAGAAATCTTTCTTCCGCCTTTGGGGAGAAATAATTTGCCTCCTTCCACAAGGTCTGAAATTTGTCTTCTCGATGCTTTTGTTATTAAAAGAACAAGCAAACACCCAGCTTATTTCCATCTTGGATCCTGCTAAACTGCTTTATTGTTGTGGTTTCTAATTATTGTTGCTCTGTTTACAGCTTTTGTAAGAGTATTTAGTGTTCCAAATTGAATGACTACCTTCTTCAGAAGCCATTTTTTGTAACGTATGCTTTTGTATTTGAGAAGTCCATCTCCCTTCCATGTATGTGAGTTTATGACAAACTTTCGTGAAACTAGAAGCTCTTTGCTTACTGAGAGCTCTCTTTGAAAAAATCCACAGCGCACAGCTTACGACATTCACTGAAAGTCTTGGTCACGCTTTAGGGATGATGCTTGGGATTCGCTCAAAACCTCCATGCTTTTTATGCCATTTTCTCCATTGCATTTGAATTCATTCTTCTGGCTAAACTATATGGGACTTCTTAATTTTGTTATATTTTTTTTTTTAGCATACATTTCATAAGCAAGGATGTGTTAAGATATTTATAGTCTTATATATAGTAATATACACTAAAAACCATTTCTATGTGCACACACTAATTATGTATATTCATCAGTAGGTAATAAAAACACACAATTGTCTTCTACATAATTTTGTTGTATTGTTGAGTGTTAGTGTTTACGAAGACCTTTATGTCCATTATGTCCATCTCTGGCAAAATTCCTGCAGAAAATTGATGGTGCTAGTTCCTTTTTAGTAACAAATTAAATTTCTTCCTACTATCTCCTGATCCCAAATGTTTTTGATCTGTGTCTCCTCTGATATTTTTTCCCAGAACTCTTTCTTCATCTTTTGCTTGGAGAACTGGAAGTACATGCCATGTTTTGATTTGGTGATGGAGGCATGTGTTGTTGCTGGTCATTTAATGCAACTGCTATTACAAATATTTAATGCCTAGGATTTCAGTTAAAAGATAAATTGAAACTAGCATAATCCATGCAATTGCACCGCTCTTGTGTTTAGGGTAAGGTTGTAATGTTTTTATGATCTTCAGTGTGGTTTCTGTAATGTATGTTTGCTAAATGATATAGGGACATACAGATTTTAGAATTAAGAACGGCAGTGGATACCAAAAATGAAAGAAAACTCCCAGCCACTGTACTTTAGAAATCTTGTGCTGGAAATACAGACAAAAAAAAATCCTTAGTTTTTAATAGTATAAAACAGTAAAAGCTGAAAGTTCATGCAAGCCCTTCAAAATGATTGTCTTAATTAATATTATTATTGATCATGTAGTAGAAGACACATCCTGAGTGATACAAGGATTTCAAGGGAATGCTTTACAGCTTAATTATGTTTCCCTGGGAGATTTAACATAATTCAATTTATTTTCCCTTGTGTTTCATCAATCATTATGTGAATAGAAAGGATATCTGAGCTTCATGTCTAAGTGAATTCCTGTAGATTCAAGAACTTTTGACAATATACAGATTAGAGAGAGGAATGAAGCACACCTTCTGTGGAAGAATGAACCTTCCAAGCCTCTAAGGCGATGATAAGACTGTTCTCTACTGTTGGTAAATTTTCTGAGGACAAACTGTTGAGGCATATGGCCTCTGTAAACCCAGTTCTGCTACAAAAATACACTGAAATTGGGCCAATTAATTCTTTGTAGCCAGCTATTTCTATAAAGACTTTATTGTCCATGGAAAATACACATGCATGTTCTTCGGTTCTTGCAAAAAGTACTGATGAATTTAACTAATCTTATCTATGATAGTCTATTACTGCCATAATCCATGTCACAGAGTAAGCTATAGGTGCTTACTATTGCTTGGTACCCAGCAGGCACTGTATCTCTATTTTGGAAACTGCCAAATTATTCAGAATTTTCATTACCTGTTATGGCAGGCTTCCAAAGCACTCATTGAAATGAAATAGAGATTATTTTTAGAGCAAAATCATCATCACCTGAGTTTTTATTTATATGTGGAGTACTGATATTCATAGAGAGGTTTTATGTAAGGGAAGTCCTGCATTAAGAAAGTCCACATGCTTTGCCAGTCTTGTTTCGGTACAAGTCACTACAACTGGTTTTCTTACCTATCTCAGTATGCTCTTAGCAGCTGATGAACTTTCCTTTCTGTGTGCGTGGGGGCTATAAGCGCGCTGGGCAGGTGAAAGCTGTGCCATATAAGCGCGCTGGGCAGGTGAAAGCTGTGCCAAATCCAGCTGAGGGTGCACAGGGCTGTGTGACCATGGCACTGTCACAGGGCACTGCAGAAGTGTCATCTGCCTCCTCCATGCACCTACTGCGCAGTCTGGTTAGCGATGGCAGGAGGAACTGGAGATCATCTATTGCTTGGGGGTTGGATGAAGGAGCTTTTTAAAAAATATCAAATAAGTCCAGATCTGAGTCAGTGACTTTTAAAATGAAAGGTCTGCTCTGTTACTGTTAATGGGCAGGCTTTCATAATTCTTTGCTATTAGAGTACTAACTCTCTCTTTTCAAAGCCTTCCTGAACCTCTCGTTGTCCAGCATTTGTATCCCTCACTTTAATGAGTGCTAAATAAGAATTATATAAGTATTTCAATAATTCTCACTGGACAGTTAATTAAGCAGCACTGACTCTAAGGAGCAGTCAGCTATTACCTCCTTTTACAGACAAGTGCTTCCACAGACACAAAGGGAAGAGGTCAATTTAAAAAAGAAGATGTGTGGATTAGTAATCTTTCTCCGTAATAAATGACCTAGCTAACAAGCTGAAACAGTGAAATAAAAATTCAACTTTTTTTTTTTTTTTTTTTTTGGTCCCCTCATTTTTCTGATCCAATCTCTTGTGTTCCTTCAACCTTCTTTTATACAGGAAATTAATTCCCTTTAACTTCTTGGGGCCTGAATATTTTGAACTAAAGCTCTCCAAACTTGCTTCCCTCAGAAAATCGCGTGGGGCACTGCCCTTCCCAATTCTTCATTACACATTCTTTTTTAACAGCTTCTGTTTTTTCTCATATTTGATAGATCCTACCACAAACTTCAACTAGAGTGAGTGCAGAGGACCATAATACCCATCTTACACACAGGGTATTTTATTAAGTCCAGCAGTTAAAAATGTACAAAGTTCCTTGTAATAATCCATTCATTCTGTTCTCGCCTGATTCTTGGAGTAAGCCTGCACAATTATTCAAATCCCAGCTTTTAGCTACAGCATACACCTCGCCATGGGGCTATGCCTCTGTAATCTTGCTTTGGTCTTGCATGTCAAATGGAATTAACTCCCATAAGAAATATATGCGAAGACAACCCAAAGTGTCTAATCCTACTGCTGTCTTAAATTTCTGAAACTCAGACCTGTCATCTTTTTCTATAGCTTTGTTGAAGTTCTCACTTATGCTTCAGTCCATCCAAAGATGAAGTTTAGGAAAATTTGCATTTTTATATATTTTTCAGTTGTGCACTCCTGTGGCCTTTTCATGTGTTCTCTTTGTAGAAGTTTTTTTTCTGGGTTGTTTTTTTTTTTTTTTTTCTCAAACTCAAGTCCTATTTTACACTCAGTGGAATGTCTGATGAAGGTGGATTCAGTTGCTTTTAGCTGGCAGTATACAAGCTTAAACATACAGAGCATTACGCTACTTGACGATGCTCATGCCACATGGATGTGTGGAAATAATGATATCATTATGACTATACCTTAGCAGCTCAGCCTAGCTAATCACAAAGCCTAATTCTGACTCGATTAAATCTCAAATAGCATTGCTTTCTTCATGAATAAAGTGCTTGCTGAAATTAGCTTTGCTTAGTGTAACTACACTGTTTGTGTGTTGTACTAGCAGTAGATTAACTTTCAAAGCAGCCTTTCCGATGTGTCTGTCTTCTGCTGTTCTCTAGGGGGCATGCTTTCAAATTTCAACAAAAAAATGCCTACATTATAAATAATGAAAGGGAGGAAAAAGCAAAGCATTATCAGAGAGAAACTTAATTTTCCACTTATTCAATCAAATATCAACCAGATCTGATTAGGGGTGGCCAATTTCAGATGAACCAGGCAAAATACATTTACATAGGGGGTCCAGTTTCAACATAATTTCAGTGAAAAGCAATTACAGAATTATAGTTGGATAGAAAGCTGGTTCTTCTAGGTGTCTTGGCTAAGTGAGGTTGGAAGGCTAAAACTGTAACTTATTGTAGTGGATATTTAATAAGTGGTAAGCCACAGCACTCTCCACTTGAAAGTTAATTAAGGCCGCAGAATGACCATACTTCTACAGCAAATATGTTAATGGGTTAGCCATGGTAACTGTCACAACAAAGCCCAGTAAAAAATAATGGCTTTATGCATCATTTTTGCTGATCATTACATCTTTTTAAAAATGCTCTTGTATTTTGTTTTGCTTTGTTTTGCTTGTAGAATTTTGGGAAATGGTGTAGTAGCATTTAATTTAGGAACTGCTTAATGTTATTATTAGGAATTGAGACTAGAATACTGAGGTGCAGGAAAAGGTTAAAATATTTGCTTGTGTCCTGGCACTAAATAAAGGTCAATAAATAGTGCACGTCAGCAAGACTTTATTTAGCCACAGCAAGCTGTGTGGCTTTTAGAGAGTACGATTCAGCTCAAAAATCTTGGGATAATACTTTACATACAATATTTCATTTATTAATGTAATTGGTGCATTACTTTTGTTGCTGTTGAATAAGTGAACTCGGCAGCAAACAGGCTATCAGTTAACTGTTCTACTTTAAGTAGATTATATCTTAAATTTTCTTCCAAGAAGTCTCTTTATTCAGAGTCTGGTCAATGCTGACCTTCAGGGCCATGCTCACATCCCATGAATTTTGAACTTCTTTAGCAGTCCATGTGAGGACGGGGCAGGGAACGATTTTGGGTTTGGATTATTTTTTTTTCCCCTTCTGTGTAGGCCATATATCAAACAGCTTGAAAGGCTTCATGTGAAAAATGAATGAAATATTTTCTTTGAGGCATTTACTAAAATACTTGGTATCTCTGTCTTTCTTGTCATTAAACTGATTGTGATAATCCTCAGAATTTGTAAATTGATATACATCTGCCAAAGTCAGATAGTGAGGGTCTTGCTTCCATGTATCTACTAGTCTAAAAGTTCAGGATGAAATTTAGGATAACTTCTGCAACATCATGTAGTCAGTAAATGAAATTTTGAAAGGTTTGTTTTCAGTGTCTCTCTCTTGTTATTCTCCCTTAATATATTCCTTGATTACTTACACCATTATAGTGAGAAATCTGTTGAATTTTGCAGCAGATTCTATTACTGTAAGGAATTTATACATATTTACCCATAAAAATGAATTCTGTGCTAAAACTTAGCATACATTTCTCTTGATACTGCTTTCACTATTAATCAGCTGCTGCTATGCTCATACTTCCAATGAGGAATAAACACTGCCTTTTTCCACTAAGGAATTCCTTTTCCTCGGAATAGATTGATATGGTTATCCCTAGCTCTAGTCAGAAAAAGAACATGGAAATTTATCAGTAGAACTGGCTGAATGTTTTGTGTGATGAAACATCACACCATTTCCATCAGAAAATTCTGTTTTGTTGAAATTGAACCTCTCCATAGAAACAGGTTGAATTTTAACAATATTTTTAATAAAAAGCAGCCATAATGTAAAAATAAAAGGATTTCGAGAATGTCAATCTGTTGTTTTTCTCTACTTTTGGAAGATCTGACTGTTTTTCCCAGCTTTAGATACTCTCCCTGCAGCCATTACAGGCCCAACTGAGCAAGGTTTGTTGCAAACGGCATACCTCTGGCAAGGCTGGGGAAGAACTTTTCAAGTTTTAGTCTTCCAATGATGTCCTTACTGCTATGCTGGTTTTTTGG
>VZTM01000536.1:5146-18659 GCA_013400555.1 Jacana jacana | reverse complement strand
ACACCTTGCCACAAAGTAATGGGAGATGTAATTTTAAAACTTTGCTGCCATGGACTGTGGTAGAGGTACTGAGAACTTTCGCAGTATGGGGACAGCCTAAGAAAAATGATACCATGTGAACAGTTAACAGAATATGAAAACTACCCATCAAACTACAGTACACGGAGAAATGTGATCAGGTTGGCAGATGATGGTACCTGTAAGTGGATGGCCCATTAGGGGTAACTGAGAAACTAATAGGAAAGAATCTTAAGGGAATATGTAATTATGAAGGATGAATTAAGTGGGAGAAGTGTGTTTGGAGAGTAGAAAAGATAGCAAGGGGAAAAAAAGAATTGCGTGTTTCGAGCAGCTGAAGGAAAACCAGAAGAAGAATGGTAGGGAGAGGTGGGAATATTTCCAGGTTGTAATGTCAGTGCAAGTGAGTAAAATGTGGCCTAGCTGTTACGTTCCAATAAATGAAGCCAGTGTCAGTTTTGCTCAGCTAATGAGCGATTCTGTGTGAAATCAGAAGTTGGACTTGAAACAAAACTGCTTTTCTAGAAACAGTTTTGAGTCACAGCATACACACAACTGTGCAGTGTATGGGATGAATGATACATAATGAATTTGTGGCCAACAAAAAGCAGTAGTAAAAATGTGAAGATTGTATTTGAAATGGGAGGGTGATGCCTTTTGCAAAATTATGGTGGTTTGGGGGTCCCTGATTGACAAAGGGGATCTATAGCAGTATGAGGTAGGCCTTGCTGTTTGTCCAGCCCCTAGCTATCCACCCACTGGGGCTGAGCTCAGCATTGTAGGTACCCCAAAACAATCCTGCTTTCTCTTAATATACGGCAGTTCTACTCCTGAAACTCAGGTGAATCATCCCTGCAGCAAGGCTGAAAGGAGTGAGGCAGGGAGCTGGGTGCAGGTTGTATCTCATTGTCCCAATCCTTGGGTAATTTTCATGTTGTTCAAGCATTCCCTGTTCTACACAACACATCCAGATAGAGAATAAATTGATCAAGACCCCATGTGACGGGCTGTGGGAGACAGGAGCCTTGTTAGCCAAATCTAGGTGCCTGCATAGAGCACAACTTTGTTTCTCCTCAGAGATTGCTCAGAAGTGCTGCAAAAAATTTCTCATTCTTTCCTTTCTTCCAAATTGCTCTTCTAATACAGGCAGCCCAGGCCCGTTATTGATCTTATTCAACAGTTAGCTGAAAACATGGGCACAGACCACCAAATGTTATGGGCTGCACTTTCATTACTATGTCAATACTCCCTATCCCTTTGGATCACCTTCTTCTCTGATACTGTCTTGGTGAAGCTGAGGCATAAATGAAAAGCAGCTGGCTTGAGATTAATGTGGTCAAAGCAGCTTTGATGCAGGATCATGGGCAGAAGTGTTTGATAAACTTGGAGGCACCATCTCAGCTAAAGACCTCTGCCCAGCAGGTTGCTGTGTTATTTTTTGCAGCAAGAATATCTGTTTCTCAGTTCAGCTTGCAAAACAATTACTCTGTTCCCTATCAAAAAATATTCTCAAATATATGACTAAGCTAAGTGAGTATCTTTGCAGAAGTGGGGGCAGAAAGCGATTCTTTGCAGCCCTTAGCTTATATTGGGCATAAAAATAGATGGGTGAATAAAATTAAAAATGTTTTCAATCTTTGAAGTTCGTTCTTCACTCTTTGGAAGTTTATGTTACATACTTTATAAAGGCTCAGTGTTTGGACAAATTGCCCTCTCTCCACAGTATTGGGTAAGGCTACCATATAGTTCCTCCCGTGCGTGTCTCTCTTGTCTAACTGAAAGCTCTTTGGGGAAGGCGATGTCTCTTAATATGTGCTCTGAGACCAATGTCCCAGTTTTCCTGAGATCTTGAGATGCCAGTGAAATGCGAATAACAATTGCAGCCATGCATGAATGGTTCAATTCTGATTTTTTTAAAAAAGTATTTCATTTTAGTATCTCATTCACGAGCAAGAAAGAAAAAATAGGCCATTTTAAGGAAATTATGCATAATCATGGGCCTTAAACACCTCGGCACTGAGTCCATCACTGAAGGAGCTTTGAATATACTCAGTACTTTCTCTGGACATATCCAAGGGATGCTGCAGGGACAGGAGTAACTGATGCCTTGATCGAAGTTGTGTTTTGGACTCAGATGACCTGGGGATTCTTCTGGAAGTCTAGAGTTGTAGAAATGTAAAAGGAGACTGCTTTGTTAACCCAAATATTTGTACATACAGCTATTGATTCAGTGATTCCACTTCATTTTAAGCTGGAAGGTGTAAGGCCAGTGTGCCACACTGGAAAACTATGAAGTATATCCAAGTCTTACTAAAGAATCATTTTAAAATAATCCATGATCTTGTTTTTTAAGAATTCACACCGCAGGACCAACTTCAGGCTGTTCTGAAGGACAGAATGCATCCTGAGTAATAGCTTGAATAATAACTACAAAACAATTTCCCCAGGGCTAATAATTTAGACAATTGAATTTTATTATCCATAAATACATCAAGTGTCCTAGACAAGTGGTAATGCCTCTGTTGTCATCTTTTTGCTGACTACATCCCTATTGGTCCTTAGAGAAAGACCACCGAAGAATGTGACTGAGGGATGGAAGGATGCAAAGAACTTGGGCAATAATATTTTTGTCATGAAAATAGTTTGTAACAAAAAGCAGTTGTCTTTGCAACTACCATGCTTTTGTGCATTCAGTGCCTTCATCTCTGGCTGAAATTTTTTTTAGATCAGTTTTTGTGTTGTTTGCTTGTGTGTTGAACCTTTCTCAGCAGTGTTAAGTCACCTTATTTTTCATACTTTTGCCATGGNAGCTTCAGAACTGCAGATTTATTCTGCCCATAATCAGTTTCTTAATCGGTTTGGGTGACCTTGATTCCAGCTGCAATTTTGTGACTTCTGTGTCACTGCTTCACTTTTCTTTGTGTTTCTCTTCTTACCCTTTCTCTGCCTTGCCTGTTTAAGACTATAAGCCTTTCCACAGAATTTTTCCATACAGGATATAACCCAGGGTATTATTGTTTAATATTCTAATAAACATGTGCATAAATGTGGAAGTGTGCATGCATTTGTCTACAGTACCAGAATTATCCTCAACTCTCTCTAGGAACGTCAGTCAGTCCTTTGCTTGAAACTTCTTACACTTAGAAAGTCTGCTCCTGAAATCCAGAATACTGTGCTGAGTTCTGGTCTTGATTTAGAGAGCTCTGACTATGCATATTGGTTCCTCTATGCCATCCTTTTGCAAAAGCAGTGGCTGGAGGTGCAGTAGTGCAGAAAAACGGTAGAAAGCAGCAAATGTGTTGTTTTAATTTTGAGGGGAGGGAGGACAGCGAGAAACCACCAAAACCCAGCAAAACAAAACAATCAACCTTTGTTCATATGCAATTTTTATTCTTTCCGTGTTGCTTACTTGTTTTCTTTTTATTTAGCTTGTTGGCTTAAAAATATGCTCACAAACTTTTGCTTTGATTCCAACTTGACTCATTTAGCGTGACTCTCTAAAGCTTGCTTTTTATCATGTATCGCTTTCTTGATTGTTTAAACTCTCAGTGCTCTAGTATCTAAATGTATGGGCATGGTCTTAAGATGATGGTCTCACTTTCAAATGGGAGTATCAAAACCACTTAGTAGTGCGCTTGCAAAGCTTGCAAAGTGATTTTAAATCCTCTGATAGAAGCTATCTATTATAATCGTGCCAAGTACTGTTATTAACATCTTCAGCCTCTCCATTCTGTTTTCGCTCAAGCCATGCCCAAGAACAATTAGCTGTTTGTTTGACCCACATTATAACATCAGCTCTCCATTATGATAACAGGGGACTGACTAAGAACAACACATAATCTTCATATTTAATGGGGCAGAAGACTGCAAAGGGCCAAACCCATCTTGATAAAATGCCCTGAACTGAGCAACTTTATGCAGAGGTGGACCTGGCACAATGTGATTTCTGTAGCTGTATCTGATTGTTACATGAATATATTGGACTAATATCAATGACATTGTAGCAGATTATTCATAAATTGCTGTTGAAGACATCACATACTGTAGGGAAATTCAGCATCACAATTTCTCTTGCCTTTAGGGGAGCCAAAATTATTTACTCTGCCTGTTGGTATGCATGCAAATGAGAAATGAAGAATTTGTGGAAGAGGGAACATACATGCACATACTTCTCACCTGCTGTGCTGTTCATCATGATAATTATGTATGCAGGGACTTTTGTTTTTATAAAGTCATTGGTAGCTGGCCAATATAATAGCACATCAGTGGATGGACACCATATCAAGGACATCCTAGTATGTTGTATGTACTAATTTTCTAAATAGAACTGTTGGTATGACACACTGTAAATGGAATTGCCTCTTGTTTTGTATAAACTGTGTTTGTGGAACATAACCTGCAAATACATTGCATTCTGAGATCCTGTGGCTTAAAGTGTATATATTGGCCCAATAAATGGCATTGTATTATCTATTTTATGCTTCTTCTGAATGCAGAATACATGCTGCTAAGAAACAAAAAGGACATGCATTTATTTTCAGGCATAAGACTTTGCAACCACTTGGGAAGAATATTCTTGATTGAGAACCAAAACAATCCATGATGCTTAACAAACCTGCAAATTGAAAAATCAACATCTGCCCTGTGTAGCAACATAGGAAGAGAAAGACCTATAACCTGAAAAATTCAAAATATTCTTTAAATTATATTTCTGTGCACTTTCAAAATTACTACTCTCTGAATCAAAAGTCTCAAGCTGTTTTTATCAGAGAGCATATGTTGTGTCAATAGACAATATCTCAGCCTGTAGTTGTACATGAAAAGCCCCGCTGCATAACATAATGGTCAGTCCTTTGAACATGAAGCTGCATCACAGTGAATGCTCCTATAACAGTATTTTAAAATAAATGATATGCATCATTAAATCACTGAGGATGACTAACTCAATTGTAGAAAACGCACAACTCCTGCAATCACAGTTACAGTTCTTATTTGAATATTTTAGTTTTCACCTGGGCGAGCAATGGAAGCGAGCGAGGCACAGTCCGCATTCAAACAGATGAAGGCACTACTCTAAAAGAAACGGCGAGAAACCTGTGATTATGTAGTTACGGTAATGCTGGCTGCTTGCTTAATGTCTGCGTGGGATTTTTTTTGCCGTTTCCCTTATTTACATATCACAGACATGTCTTTATAAAGTTACTTTAAATAATTTATTAGATTGATCTTTTCAAAATTCTGCTCAGGCTAGGTGTCATTAGGAAAAGTTATTTAAACTTATTTAAAGGTTTGTGCCTGAGTAGGGCATTTACCTGCCTCACTGCTGATATTCTAAAAATACCTCCATGTCCATACTATTATCCATTCTTCACGTCCAATTGCTCTGTTATGGTAATAGTCAGAAGCACACCATGTAGTAATTACTTACAGCTGACTTAAGAAAAGAATATTCAACTCCCCCACTGTTCCACTAGAAGGTCTTTATGCACTATTAACTCATTCCTGTTTATTAATACTCTACTGGTAATTCTGGCTGCTGCTTTTTAGGTTTGTAATAGGAGGACTATTAAACAGCAATTATTGACCATATGGGTTAGTGAATATTTGTGGTGGTTGTTGGGTGGTTATTTTGTTGGGTTTTTTTTATCCTTTTAAGTTGTTTTTAAGGAGCCACATCACAATATAGTGGTGCAACTTTACATCTGCCTGAGATTAACAGTTTTGGCAGCGTTCCCCACCTAGAAAATGCAAATTCCACATTTCAGAAATATCAGCTGAAGCTGTGAAAATACAGAACAATTTAAAAAACATTAAAGCACTGTGCCAGACAAAGTGAAAAATCTTTGTCTTCCTTTTTTTCTTCTCCCCGGCACTATATGATATTATCTTCTTTCTTCTCTGCCTGTCTTTTTATTTGTTTCTCTTTTCCAGTTTTTAGGTCTTGTCCTAGAATTTGAAATGGTCAAATTTAAATTTCAAACTAATGAAACTTCTAGAAAAGTGTGAATTATTGCACTTCCAAAAGCTAGAAATCTGCCTTCCTCAGTAAACTTGCCCAGTGAGAAAATTTAGGAGAGACAAAATTACAGCAATTATCTCTCAAGTAGTTGGGCTGAAAAAACCAAAAAGTGGTGTCTTCTCCCCTTCCCTCTTTTGCCTCCCCCAGCTCTTTTTAAAGATCTGCTTAAAATCTAACTGCAGTTCCCACTTTTGCCAGCAGCAATAGCTGTGACTCCTGCAGGTCTGTGACCTGCACTGGGAAGGCTAAACTGCAGACCAAACCAGCTTGCAGTTTTGGCATCCGCTTTTGATACGGTGAGAAAATATACCTACTGAAAGATAGGAGAGGAGGGAGAAAAACGGTTGCTCTAAAGAGAGTGAGGTGGAAGGAAGATGCAAGACTTTCGTGCAGGGTAAGATGGAGCAAAAATGAGAAAGCATAAACAGAAGCATGGGGTGTGGTATAGGAGGAAAAGCATGAAATCTAGAAAACAGCCATTGCATCCTGGCTGTGGAGGACAGTACATGAGGCTGACGTTTCTGGCCCTGTTATTTCTTTTCTCTTTGTGCCTTATGAGACAATTTATTCAGCGTGAAGGAACATGGCTTTGGGAGCCTGGATGGCTGCTGGTGAATTCTGCAGGACATAAAAAGCTCTATTCTGAACAAAAATTATTTAGTAAATGCATTGATTTTCAATACAGAAGCACTGCACTACAAGCAAATATTTTGCAAAATAGGTTCTGATTTCTAAATTCTATTTGGGATTGTCTCTAATGCCATTCAAAGTCAACCTTCAAAACCAATTACTTCTTTTTGACACTGATTCTGCTTTTTTCTAGATTTCTTAATCCTTTAATACTATTCTTACACTTTCTTAGGTCTCTTACTTGTGTGTGTTTGACTTGGATTATGAGTCTTAGCTGTGTCAGTGTGGTCTTCTGAACTGATGACCAGTAATAACTCCATTTAGACATAATTGTGGGCACAGTTGTTTCTGATGATCATTGCATCATTCAAAATCTCCACAATACTAAAATAACTAATGTCAAAATTAATTAATTTGGAATTTGAAATCTGCTGCTTTATTGTGAAGAAAATGCTCTGTTGTTGTTTCTTCTTATTTTTCTTTCTCTTTTTTTAAGTTAAAATGCTTTCTTAGACTAAGAAAACAAATTAGAAAAGATGGTTACGTATGATGTTGTCACAGGAGTAGTTTCCAACTTAGTTCAAATATTAATGTTACATTCCCATCATTTACAGCCTGACCTATCAAGATATAGGGGTCTTCAGTGCAGTCACATATATACCAGGCTTATGCAGGCATGACTGTGTGCTAATGCCATACTAGGAATAAGTGCATAACAGCAACAGCAAAAAATCTGGCCAGCCTCTAAGCTCTTCAAAGAAAAACAGAGGTTCTATTCTGTTTGCACACATCATACCAGAATGCCCCGCTGCCATTCATTCTAAAAATAAACATCATGTCATGTAGTCTTGTTCTATATTGCTGCCTGAGTTTTCATTATAAAATTTGTGTGTGGAGAATTATATCAAAAGCATTCTCTCCAACAATTATTGCTTGGAAGGTGTATATTTTTTCACATAAACTGACGCACTTCAGTGTGATGGCTTTCAGGTCCTGAATGTTGTAGAGACAGTTTTTCCCCAGGTGGTAAAGCTAAGAGAGGAAGAACTGAAGGGATGTGCCCTTGGTAGGGACTGGGTATGGTAGAGCATGGGACTGGTGTAAGGTGGGAGATCCTCTCTCATGAACTTTACTCCTACCTTGCCTGAAAGAGCTGCACAACACCGGTAGGAATCTTTTGAGTGGCATTAGATAAGAGGTTGAAGGCATAAAAAGGTGACACTGATTATATTGCTTAGAAATAAGGGGTAGTTAATTTTCTTTATGTGACTGGTATCTTTGCCAGGCTGCTAGATTTTTTTTCTTCTATAGATTGTTATTTCACAGAATCATGGAATTGTCAGAGTTGGAAGGGACCTGTAGAGATCATCTAGTCCAACTCCTCTGCTAAAGCAGGGTTGCCTAGAGGACATTACTCAGGACTGCATCCAGTTGGATCTTGAAAATCTTCAGAGAAGGGGACTCCACAACCTCCCTGGGCAGCCTGTTCCAGAGCTCCTGCTCCAGTGCAAATCATTATTCAGGTGAACAGGTGTCTTTTCGAGTTTGAAATAAACGAAGAACTGGGAATCCTGAGTGAGATGGCCCTTGATGCACTGCAGAGATGCGGTGGGTCTCTAAGTTAGGTCCACATGCAAAATTTACATTAGACTGATGTCAGAGCCATCACACATGCAGTATCAGAGGTTTGTGAGAAAGGGCCTCACCTCAGAACCCCAGAAAGAGAGATGAGTTTGCATCAGTTAAATGACTTGGTTCATTCATTCCTAATTTAAACCCACCCTGAAATAGCCAATTATATTCTAGTAAGAGAATGTTCAGAAATAATATTTTTACAAGATAAAATGACAGGTCAAAACTGACTGTGCTGCTGGTATGTAGCTTAGTCAATCTGGTAAATTAGTAAAGCATGATATTCTTGCAGAAAGTGGAGTGTAGGAGCTATCCCTGAACATGTTTAAAGAAAAATGTTGTGCGAGTGATTCAGCTCTTCTCACTGTTACAGGGAGGAGATTAGAGGTGCACCACTTTGTCATTTCAACTCCTTAACTCATAATATATTATTTATTACAAGGATTTGGTTCTTTAAGCCTGCCTTCTTTTCTTTTTTTCTTTTAAGATATCACTGACTATTTGATCTTCAGGGCTTATTTTTTATTATGATTATTACGTACAGTTATGTAGGGAGGGAAGGATTTTAGGTTACAGAAAACCCTAAGCTTTTTAACATATGGACTGTCAGTGTTTTCATCTTGTTGTAGCACTTTTTACACCTCCTGCTGGTGGTGTGACTGTGGTTGGTTCAAGTACATCTGGGGTCCCCCATTGATTCACTTTTCAGGGGCTTTCTGACTCTGCTATAATTTATTTCTCCCTTTTCTAGTATAACCAAGATGAACTCTCATTGTGTGATGTAAACTGATGTGCCATCTGTATGTTAAATGATTATGTCTCACCTTAAAAAACCCAGTGTTAGCCAGGCTTCTGCTGCACGTCCACCCTCCCATGGTCCCCATGCTGCCCCCACCTGATTCTTTCACATGTATGTGTACACACACACACACACACATGTGCAAAACACCTCTGGGATGCAGCTTTTTTCTTGATGGCACTATGCAGCCCCAGTGAAGGTTGCGAAGGTGCTGTGTTTTGTTCACGCTCCTATGAGCACATGGATTCTGTATCTCAGGGCACAAGTGGTTCCTCTTTGCACACCTGAAGTAGGCTGTGTGAACAAGGAACAGGAGATGAAAATGGACCAAACAGCTATGGAATACTTTCAACCATATTGGGGTTTTTTTTGTCTTTTTTGAAACCTGCAGAAAATGTTTTTAATGTCAGTTACAATCTGTTAAAAAAATTAAAAAAAATTTAAAAATCACAGAATGTTTCTTGTTGTGATCGAGCTCTCACATCAGGAGTGTGACTGAGGAGGGGGGAGGAGCAACAGACCATGTTTTTCACAGAAGTACATGTGAGAGGAAACCCCAGTGGCTGGGGCAGGATGGGAGAATTTGGTAGAACTGCTGCTGCAGAGCGGCAGGCTGTTGCTGGAGGTCTGACTGCAGGTGTTGCATCAATGCAGATGCTCAATGACTTTTAATGTAGTAGCATACTTAGAGGAGTGAGGATAATACCAGACCTATTGGGTAAATTGACAATTTCATTTTCTGTGGATAAAGCTTTTGGGAAAGGAAGAAGATTGTTATGCTGATTTTCCCACCCCACATCTAATATCCAACTAACATTTTACAGGAAAATGGTAACTCCTAGTGACATCCAGCAGAGGATAGCCACTGTTGAATCAGTTGGTCTTCTGGAACAGTTTTCTTCTGGGGGGGGTGGGGGGAGGGCAGGCAGTGGTGTTTTGCTCTCTTGCCATCTGAAGGAAAAGCAGAGTAAACAGTCATTTCAAACTGGGACATATGGTGGTTCTACTGTGACGCTCATAGAGCCTGTTAGCTAAACTGCTTTAGACACCTTGAATACATTTGACAGGATTTGAATGGTAACACATGTTTTGTTAAGAGAAAAAAAAAAAGAGATCTTATCACAAATCAGCCCTTTTTTTATTAAAAAAAAAAAAAGTAAAATTTGTGATAAGACCTGTTCTTTTCTAAAAAACCACCACCCACCCAACCCCCAAAACTTACTAACCCGTCAACTAATGAAAATATTAACACTTAACCTAATTCAAGTTACCCAAAGTATCTTAACAGAGAGCTAGGTGCATTCTTGACATTGCTGGTACTATGCTTCCATTTGTCAAATATATAGAAGAAGCCTTTAAACAGAAAGGAAGTTTTGTAGAAAAAAAAAAAAAAAAGACTCATAAGGGCTAAAATAATAAACAAAATAATCAGACAAGAATAAACTTCCTGTGTAGTTGGAACTTTGAGAACAAAACTGACACGACTTTTTTCAGTTCTCAGAAAGGTGATTTGAGTATTTTTGATTAAAAGAATTGGACTCTCATCACCTGAGCTAGATATGAAAAATATAAAAGGATATAAAAAACTTAAATTAAGATGTAGCAATATGACATATCCCCATTTTCTTTCTTTCTTTGCCCCTCTCTCACCAGACTGTTGATGAGAAGAAAAGAAGGAACAGATGGTGGCACCATCCTGTCTCAGTACCAAACACTGCCCTGGAGTTGTACATGGTGCAAAATGCATCCTCATGTGGAGAAGCAGATAGTGCTCCTGCAAAGTGTAAGTGTCTGCTCTGTTAACATTCCTTTACAAAGAAACCCCACAACAACAACAAAAGCCTCTATATCTGTCTTAATTGGCTTTTTCAGGAAATTCCTTCCTAACTGTTTTGATATCAGAGAGAAATACCTACTTTATAACGTGCAATGGTCATTTAAGATCTACACTTCCTTCCCTGTCTGCCATTTCAACCTTTTGTCCCTCGTTGTACCGACTGAAACATTTTGGGTTCATTTTTTATAAGTTTTGGTAAATGTCTCGTAATAGATTTTGGGTTTTGCAGCTTAATGATATAGAATCCTTCCAAAGATTTATTGTCAGTTTCACTTGACCTGGGGTCAGAACTTAAAATGTTTGATGGAATTTGTTGCAGAATCAGGGAATATGGTAGAAGTTGTTATTTTTGGTTTTTGTTTTGCTGTATCTAGAAATGACAGATTTTAAAACTATGAAATGATAAATAATGTTTCTTGGGTATTCAAAATATGATGTGTGTGTGTGTTTCATGAACTTTGGTTTCTGAAAAAACTACTTTGTATTGTCCCTGAGAAAATGATGCAAAGACATCCAAGGTTTTCAACTTTTAGAATTTTATAATTCATTAAAAATCACCCTACTTCCCAGTGAAAGTGTAGACTGCCACAGTGGAAATTTAAGCCTCCTGGTAATCAGTTTTCTTTTTGTAGTTGCCTTTCATGGGTCCTGCTGAAGGGTTCATAGACCCTTCCAGTCTTTCTGGGAACACTGCTCTGTACAACTTACATGGTTGCAAATAGGGCAATTGCTGTATTGGAGTTGGTGTGACCCAAATATTTGTAGGATATAGGACTGATGCTGGCCCAGGTCCTTCATGTAAATAGCAGACTGGGTTGTTGGCTTCGTTTTGTGAGCTCCTGTTGCACGCACCAAAGTACTTTGGCTTTCCTACCACTCTAGCTAACTGGAAGAGGCAGTCCCATAGCAGTGAGTGGAAGAGATGCAGTCTAGCAAATGGTATTTCATCCAAATGGGGCCAAAAAGAAATTAAGTTTAGCAAGGAAAACAAGTTTCATCAGTTAAGGCAATAAAACACAGTCCCAGAGCAAGTCAATAATGCTCAATTGACAGCCAGTCAATATTTGTACTGGATTAACTTTTCAAGGAATGTGGAGATTTCGGGGGGTTTTATGTAAACACTGTAAATAGGTTGGGACACTAAAGTACGTTTACAAATACCTCATGTCAGATTAGATTAATATCACTTCCAGAGAGCAGGATTTTTCCTACCATGAAAGAGACATTTACATCTTGTGAAATGAACACAGATATAAATTTTTTGTTCATCAAATATATTCAAAAATGTAGCTAGGCAGATCTCATGGCAATGGTGTACAGAACGCTTCAAAGGACAACTTCTGTCTGAGGACAGATTCACTTATCTTCTATATGTGTCACTCCTGAGCTCTGCCAGGTAGAGCTGTAGGTTAGATGGCTCTGTGGCTACAGCTTGATTAACATGAATGCTGCAGGAATTAATTTAAATTTTCAGGTTAATGTAATGGGAAAAGCTATTAAGAAATATTCTCAGTGTTTGTCGTCCTTGCTTCTTGCAGAAGGATCAGGCACTATGCATGGAGAGAACTGAGATGAGACTGAAATGTGCTAGATTCTAACATTTGTGACTCTAGGCTCCGTCCAATTGTTTACAAGGCTTGCAGCTTTTCAGTGGCCTGCCCTAGCACCACTTCTAACAAATAACAAATTGACTTACTGTTTCCAAAACTGGAGGAAAGTGGACAAACATTTCAAGATGAAAGTGCAGTTATTTAAAGTGGCTTTTGTTTTTCATGCCTTTGTCCTCAGTTTTCCTAACTTACTCTCTGATTATAAGAGGCTAGAATAATTTCAAGATTTTTCATTTTAAGAGCATTTCCCAGTGTTCTAGAAGTAGCAGATGATGATTTGATCTATCCTGCCTGTCCACAACCATGGAAACAAGGACGGGCAGAAGCTGACACTGCCCAGACTTGCAAAACAGCCCAAGTATACCTGGGCTGTTCATGCATAATACTAGCGAAATCCACACATCACTAAGAACCCCCCTATGCTGGAAGGTAGATAACTGTATGTTATCATTATCATTATTCCTTTTATTTCTCCTGCCCTTTCTTTTCTTTTCTTTTTTTTTTTTCCCCCTTGCAAAAGGTAATTAGGCCATAAACAGAGGTTTTGACAACTAATTTTATCTGCAGCAAAATTAATATCATAAGCAACAGATAATTTTAGCTGAGCAAAATTACAAAATATATATTTTTATGACATTTTGAAAACAAAAAAAATCTCATTTTTTCCTTCTGAACTTCTCATACCTACCTCTTTTAATACATGTGGAGATGCTCACTCATTTAGTGAACAAATGTTCTACTTCTGTGTACTTCCTGCCTCAACGGCAGGCCTTGCTTCTCTCAGCCTGCGGTACAAAGTTGCTTTTCATTTCCTCTCTCCTGTTCTCTGGTTCCTTTCAAAGAAGAAAGGATCTGAGGGAAAAGACATTGCTTTTCTTACCCCTAAATTTTCATTGACATTAATAGGAGTCAGGTGGCCAAATCCCCCCACACAGCTTTGAAAATTTAAGGTTTAACTTTTTTTTTTT
>VZTM01000535.1:18606-30091 GCA_013400555.1 Jacana jacana | reverse complement strand
CATGTGCATTGAGGGGTCTGTTTCAGAAGTAGAAAAATCTTGCTTTTCAGACTCATTTTTATCATAATTTCTGACAAGTCTTAAAAGTTATGAAGAGCAAGGCACAAAACCAAGGAGAATTAAATACTTCTGAAACTGCTCCCAGTCCTGTTCCAGATCTCTGTTCCCATATCATTTCATCTGTCTGTGGGATTACTTATAGAGACAAAAGATCATCCTCTAGTCTGAAGATTTCAGCACTGGAAAAAGCATTTCACCGTAGGGCTTTTTCTAGCCCATAGATAATCTCTTTTGTTTCTCTCAATGTCCTTGCCAAAATTTATTGCTCCTTTTAAAATTTGGACACCAGAACTCTATATTCCCACACTGATCTCATCAATGCTGCATACTGAATGACATCATCTCCTTATTCCAACTTTTTTGCTGTCACGTTCATATATCCTTGAATGTTATTACTGTTTTTGCCCTGGTATTGTCTAAGACTGAACGCTGGGATCTGAACCAAGCAAGGAGGACCCGTAATGTCTCACGTCCTTCACCTATTGTCATTAGGAAAGTTATGGGTGGTGCTCAGGCTATGTCACACGGTGGGGCGACAGCTGCCACCAGACCTCTAATTCATTTTGATAGAAATAACTTTTCCAAATGCAGCTTCTGATAGGTCATCCTGGGAATGTAACGTTATATTTAGCCTATTTTAAAGCATAGTTTGCTTGAAAACTGTCAGAGTTTTCATGCTCTCCAAACTGTTTGGCAGAAATGTGGCATCCCTCTGTCAAAGTCTGAGGTAAGGTTCTCGGTTGTTCCAGTGCCCAAGCATAAGCTGCAGTTTTAATCAGTCCACAGGGTGCAGCACTCTGTGAAGTTACCCTAGTTTATAAGGGTTTCCTCTCCCCTTCATCAAGGAATGCATTTCAAATTTCTGCTTATATGTTCAGGCTGGCATAATGTAATTTTTGTAATACTTTGCAGCTAGGGAAAAAGATGGAGATCTTTATTACTATAATTTCATGCATGTCTAAAGTCAGTGCCATTTAGGAATAAATTCAGTAGCTCAGATTACAAAAATAATCTGCTGTCTCAATAAATATTGTCCTGCAGAGATCTAGAAAGCTTCAGGTCTGGCACAGGTCAGAAATAAAACAAGTTTGCTCTAACTTTTAGTTGCTGCATCTGATGAATATGAACGGAATGGTCACTAGTCAGTTTTCATAACACTGTGTCCTGCAAACCCATAATAACTAACTCTTAAAATATAAACTCTTGGCATTTAGGCAGCATGAGTTAAAACTTGCACTGCTTTGTTTTTAATACAAAATGAAAATTAATGCAGAAATCCATTTTGCTGAACATGTTTCCTTGCAGAGTCATTTTTGCCTTGGGAATACAGATGCAAGAGCAGCTACAGTCTGATCACACAGTGAAGACATTGCCAGCACCAAAGTGGTTCTTGGCACCAACTGAAAACCTAATGGGGATCCTTGAAGTGACTGAAGTACATCTCAGTGATACTTGGAAAATTAGTGTGCATAAATAAGCATTAGTATATTTGCATCTCATTGCTTCGATAAATAAATTTCTAGTCCCTCCAATAACCTCTGTTCATAAATGCATATTGAGTAAAAAAAGGATTGTTCATGTTTCATCATTCCCCATTGCTCTGGCTTAATTTTAAACAGTGCAAGCAATAGGAGCTCCAGTACTCTTCCAAGAGGGAGTTGAACAGCTTCAGAATAGTTTTTGTCTGCTTGAAGCTTGTTCTGATTCAGAGTGTTCATTTTTGTCTTTTCACTCCGTTTCTCCCAGTAATGTCATAAATAATTAATCAACCACCTTACATAAACTTTTAGTCTTTTCCTGTAAAGAATAAGATAATTCAGTGCTTAAGGATCTGTGACCACCTCCTTTCTTTGCCTTTTCTCTGAACCTCTCTAGTTTATTCCTATCTTTCTGGTAGTGATGTGGTCAGAATTTGGTGCAGTGTTCTGTCTTCTCAAAAAATAAAAATAGCTTTTTCTAGGTAGAATGTGGTATGGGGCTCAGATTTTCCCACTAGTGAGATAGTATTATAATAAACTTACATGCTAGTCTTGCATTACAATGACTAAATATGCTACAGAAGAACAGATAGCTTTAGTAAGCTTACTAATACTTGACTTATACATGAATTTTAAGTATTTTTCCTCTTGGAGGAAGATTTATAAGTTTTCCTCTCTTTCTTCTTTAGTACCAGTATTGAGAGAAATGGAATTGCTGTTAGATGATTCGATTGCAAGCTCTTTTTTCTTACAGACATCATAGGTAATATTGAATATGTAGTTTTGCTTAGAAAACTCTTCTTACTATATTGCAATTAGAGCTTCTTGGGTTTTTGTCACAGGTTTTCTCAAGTCCAGATGTGTGTGTCTGATCAAAAGTAGAGGCAGGCACTTTCTGTAGCTTTTACAAACTGTAGCGGTCATTTGGATGTGGAAAATATTGATCCAGTCACTGCTTTGTCATCTTTTCATGTCCTCATCATGGAGCCAAAAATCATAGTTTTCATTCCACATAGTTACCTAGGCTGTGGAAAATTCATGTTTGGTTCCCAAAGTATCACATTATCCAAGTGTTATTCAACTGGAACATTGGCTCTCGCTGCAAAAATTTAAGATTTGCCTTTTTTTCATCTCTACTTTTTCCTTTCCTTAAACTCCCTCCTGCCCTTTCCTCCCAAGGCATGGCCATTATTTCTGTGGCTGGGAGGCCTGTGTATGACCTGCTAAGACTGAGGTTCATTTCTGTGCTCTGAATTGCAGAAAGTAGGCATTGAAATCCTCACCTCATTCTCCTAGCTGCATAACTTAACTTAGGGGCTTTTTTGGAAGCGGGGAGCACTTCTTTTCATGGCGAGCCTGCTCTTCTCTTGCTTTGTTAAACTGTAGCTAGCTTTTTCATGGTTCTGTCCTTCCCTCCTTTTTCTGTACTTGAAAGCAGGATTTTTTAGATACTTTCTCTACAACTTACATATTTCTGTTTTTACTTAAGAAAACCTATCAAGTGAAACTGCACATAATATTTTGGGACCGCACAATCCACCATTTAAATTAGCAGGTTAACAGAAAAATGGTTCCTGAAATGGTATTTCACCTCTGTTGAAGGTTTTTTGAGGAAGAAGAGTCCTCTAGAACATGCTCTCGGAGTTACTCCTGGAGCCAAGGGGACTGTAAACCCCAGAGGAGCTATTCGCTCTCGGACGCGTATTGGGATAATTCGTGTCTTTGCAAATCCCATTCCTATCACAGTGTTTGCACAGCAGCTAACTAGGGTTGCTTTTAGTCTGAATCCTTTATTACTAGCACTGTCATGGTCACTAACATGCCATCCAATTCTTTCAATTAGCAGAAATATATCTGCAGTTTTAGATTTTGGGTTTTTTTTGGTTGAAACGGGTGGGCCATCCATTTTATTTTTCCTTAGATATCTGTGTCCAAGGAGGTGAGGAAAGGCATTAAAAGCTGTTAGAGTCCTTTTATAGGGCTGTTAGGTGGTCTGGCTTTCAGCAGAATTTACAGAGTTACCTTTGCCTTCCAGGCAGCAATTTATGGAGTAGCTGAGGAAGACTGTATTTACGGGGCTGTTTGTAAGAGTATCCACTGCATTTTCTTGTTGGGTGAAAAAAAACAATTCAAGAAAATCTTACATTGTTGTTTTCTGCTTCCTGTGGTTGTTTCTATTAGAACTACAACATAAATTTATAAAAATAATGTGCTGTGTGTTTTATTTACAGTTGAGGATTTACTTTCATTGCATAATGAATGTTTTGTGCCTCATACAATAATAAAAGCAGAATAGCGCCACATACTCCATTTGAAACAGCCTGTATGCACTCTGCGTACTTGTTTGTAAAAGTAATGCGTTATTAAAACAACTCCCTCACCCTTTTTTTCCTTTTTAAATATCTGTCTTAAAAAATTCCACATGCCTATCAGCCATATGGATAAGGAAGACTGAGGGTGGCTGTAACTGCAGAGCTGTGTATTCCAGATGATGTCAAATGGATCTGAAAGCAATAAATATCAGTGGTGAATAGCGTGTGCTCCAGGGACTGATCCCTGAGCACCAAACTGTCCACTAGATGCCACTATTACTGCTCTGAAATGGAAATAACCAAGGACTACTGAGGCTGCACAGAGATAAGCAAACTAAAATGGTGAAAAGGTTTTAAAAGTTTAACACGGGGAGGTTGCCTCCTAGGAAGGCTGCCTTCTCTGTGGAGTGCTGCAGGTTTGTGATGCAGTTAACCGTGATTGCAAGCAGCAGCTTTTCTGACGAACTGCTGCAGCGAGACTTGTAAGCATTTGCTGTTTGAAAGCATTGGAGTAATTTTTTCAAAACATTGCATGAGAAATGACACTGCAGAAGCCACTGTTGCTCTATCCGTGTGATCTCTACTTCACTTATAAAGACAATTTAAAAGTAGACATATAAATTATGAACAAATCTTGTATTAATAAATGGAATATTAAGAGTATGCTGTTTGCTGAAGAGCTTACTTGTAAATTTTGAATGCAGGTCTGTGGACTATATCTTCTGAAATAAGCCTCCTGGTATGCAACTTAATGTCCTCTGCAGAACTGTAACATTATTTTCTTTTTGGAAAAAGATTTTGAAAACAAACACCCACGCTAGAGAAAAATAGCAGAGAAGAGTAAAATAACTTAACAATCCTTTTCATACTACCTAAAACTTTTAACATCTGTGACCTTGAACTCCAGTATCGTGAGACTTTTGAGATACAAATATTATGCTTCCCCTTGGAAAGTGATTTAATCTTCCCAGTAGGCAACTCAGGCTGTAATCATGGGGTTATAAGACATCAAGCACCAGCCTTTTCATTAGTTCTGGACTACTCTTGGACCTTACAGCACCTTAAATCAATAGCTGGGGGAAGGAATATGAAGTAATGTCTATATTGAGTGAGGAGAAACAATCTTTTTCTAACAGAAGGTTAAGTTGCTGAAGAACAATACCCACTGCAAACTCTGCAGAAATATTAGAGGAAGTTCTCTGATTATCTGCAAGAGCATAAAGGATACAGCCAAAGGTGGCAGCAGATGGCATTTGACACACTGCTGGGTCTATGGACTTGTTTATGATATAACACAGGATCAAAGCACGATGCATACAATACGGGGAAAACCTTATGTTTTACAGAAAGCTCTACCTTACAATTTTTTACCAATAGCCAGGTAATTAGGCTAAGGAAGCTGAAGTGTTTGTTGTCCCATGTATGTGAATACTGTCATGGTCTGGAGATCGGCTTCCTTTCTGACCATTGCAGGAAATCTGAAGAGCAGAAGAACTGGGTGCTTCAAAGCATCAGCTTGAAGGCGCCTTTGCAAAGGTCACTTATCACTACCATGTGAAAATTTCACTGCATGTAGATCTCAATAATTACCACAAACCCCAATTTTTAATTTACACCTATCAAGCTTTCATCAGCCTGCAGACAAACTCCAGTTTCTCTACGAGTCTTCGTAGCTTTGCTCAATAGCAAAATATACTCAGAAAGAACTCATTCTTTTTTTTTGCTGGGCTTATTCAGAACTGTGCCAAATCCTGTATACATCTTAGTTTCAATTGTCAGATTAGGCATACTCGGTGCTTCCAGAAGGGGATATGTTTCTCTAGCCAAGGGCAGCTTATTACACACTGGCTTTTTTTTTTGTAGGAAACACTACTTAAAATGAATGGAATGAACCAACTGCCCACAAATAGTCTTGCCCTCAGGGTGAAGGTGGTCACTCAGTGCAAGCTTCCAAAGGCTTTTTTAGTACCGCTTAAGCACATGATATTGGTCTGCCTTACCAACTGTACCTGTTGGCATAATCAACTCTTGAAAGCTGTGTTTCAAATTATAGTTTTTCATGCTCTCCTCTTATATAATTCAGTACTTACACGTCTTTCCTTCCTCAGTAAGTAATAGAGATCATAAATATCCACTAATTCATCACAAATGGACAACAATGATGAGTTAAGATGGGAGTTTTCCATTTGCTTCTAACCCTTCCTCAAAAATCACCCTTTCAGAACTCGTGGTTTGACTTGTTCACTGTTGAATCAATCGGTTGTATTTTTTTCACTGTAAGTTGATAAATATTCAGTGTAAATACATGTGTCGTGCTCCAGGGTACTGTCTCTATTAAATCTGCCCTATTTGAGATCTTTTGGGGCATCTGGGTTACATAAAATTTGTCTTTTAGTGTTAGCATCTTCGTAATCTATATTGGTCAAAATTGAAGATTTTAAATAGCAGCTAAAACTGTATGCTTGCATTTTTTCCTCAAATATTAAGCTTGCTACTAAATTAGCCAAACACATAAAGAAGCATCTCACTGTCTTCTTGGGTATATTATTCCTCTGTTTTAGTCTTTTCTTTGGAAACAAATGTAGAAGCCGCCTAAAAGTCAACATTACCATGCTGTTAACGCAGATGTTTCCAGGTCTAAGTATAACTTATAAGATATTACTATGGAAATTTCAGATACTGCTTTTTGCTAACGGTTAGCAAATGCTAGCACTTTAATAGCAACCATATGTGTATATTGATCGGTGTACTCAACCTTCCGTCATTCTGGGCATGTGTAAAGAGCAGATGTCTTTTGCATATTACGTTCCTTCTCAGAATACAATTTTAATCAAAGTTCAGTATGAACACACTCTTAACGGCTATAGGCACACGGCGGATGGCAGTTATTAAAGCATCACTCATGCTTTGAACTTCCTCAGCCATATGACATTTACTGTACAGTCTGGGAGCTTTTCCGTTTTCCTTTTTGCTTCATGACATCTTTGGGCGATTTGCTCATTAGAGGCTGTTTGAGGTCAAACGGGTACACGAAAGGGTGCTGGGACACCAACACTCTGCAACAGACCCACATCACCCTGGGCCAGTGGTGGGGACAGCTGGTCCCCATGTATTTACTCATTGTAAAGAGCACAGTGGTTTTGAGTCGTCGGTGGCAGGCTAAGCTGGACAGTTTTTAAACATTTGCTGCAATTTAAGTGAAAATGAAGTTTGTGCTGGACCAAAGCCATTTCTGAATTTGTGCCACATCTGCCAAATAGATTTCTTGGGAAGAAAAAGAGGGGGAACTTTTACAAGTATTTTTTCATAAAGTTGCTCTCCCTGCCCCTTGTTCCCCACAATCTATGTAAATTTCAGAAGGTTTAATTTAAAAGTACCCTGAACACTAACCTTCAATTTCATTTTTCAGGTTTTAAAGCTTGCTACAGAGACCTTGCAATCAAATAAAAAGTGAAATTACACACACATACCCCAAATAAGCCAACCAAGTAAAAAAAAAATAAATATCCCAAATAGAAAAACCTGGGAAAAATCCTTTTTTTAAAAAAAAAGCTACTGAACTGAACTATGAAATCTACTATTTGCACAACTCTAGTCCAACTGTAATCCCCACCATAAAGACCCTTTGTATTTTGGAGATGGTATTTGCCAACCACTCCTTGGGGCATACTGCTCCTTCTCAACTCTCCTAATACTGCATTTAACAGAGTAGAGCACTATTTGTGATTGCAGCCTCTTCAAAGCTTATTATGCCCATATTTCAAGTACAAAAGCCAAAATAACTTGCAGTTTTCCCCTAAGCAGTCCTAGTGTTTCTGGACAGATTGTATAATGCAGCTCAGACTCATGCTAATTGTTAATTTTAGAATTTAAATAGGTTTTGTTCTATTCAAAGACAGTAGGTTAAAGGTTTCTGAAAATTCTGCTTTTAGAAAAAAAGGTTAAGTCTCTTTCAGAGTTTGTGTGTGAATTAGCTTTTGAATTATCTTTAGATGGTACTTAATACAAAAAACTTTGTTTCATATGTCTGCTTTTCTGGACTTTATTTTAAAGTTATAATTATTTTTTGGGTACATTACTTTAAAAAAATCATGGAATATTAATTATCTATATATACATAGATTTTTTTCCTAATCATTTATAGCCAGAAGTGGTGATATTCCAAAATAGAGCTCCAAAATATTTCAAGTCATGCTTTCTTTTGAACAATTGAACACGAAAGCATTCTCTTCCTTTCTGAGTTCAGGACCTGATTTGTTTGTGTTATCCAGCCATCTACAAGTGACTGATATTTATATACTTTTCTTATTTCCAACTGCAACAGGTTTTTAAATGGAGATGTATATTTTAGTATGCTGTTAGGCTGATTTATGTATCATATGGCAGAAAAACAAACCAGATCCGTGTATGTAGTTTCTAAATTAAACCTAGTTTCCAATAACAAAATTAGACTCAGAAGCAAGTTTTTAATTTGGATTAGCTTAATTTGGCAGTTGTAAATGACAGGGGGATTGGAAAGGCAAAGAAAGCAAAAGTTGGCTAATTTCAATGAGGTATTTGTGTTTAACAGTGAAGGCGAATAATGCCTCTTTTCTGCATCCTGGATTGTTTCATTTTCTTTTATGCCATTATTTGTGTTTAGTGAACAGCTGGGCCAGTAGTTCCCATTTTTAGTCTTTTAGCTCTGTGAAGCAGCAGAGAAAGTAATGGACGTTTGCAAATTAATACTTACTGTTATTTCCTGCTAATCTGATGTAACTATCCTTTTTGAGCCTAGATGTAATATCAGAGCAAAAGTAATTACTGTGTTAAAACTAGTACTGCAGTAGAATATTTTGCTAATTAAACTTGTTGCATTTAAATTGCTTCCTTTGGATCACTATATAGAAGGGAATGGTTTTGAACAATAAATGAAACCACTTTCTTTCTCTGAGGCCTGGAATTGCAGATGGTCAGATTGTACGTGAAGCACCTAGGCTCTGAATTACTCTTTTGTATGAAAGGGAGAAAGGTAATTTGAATGTTTGAACTCCCCGTTCCTCCCACACATACACAGGAAGCTTGTCTCAAAATGAACAATTCTCTAAATAAAGACTAATAAGAAGCTAAATTAATTAGAAGGTGTGATTTGAAAAGACATTGATGAGAAGAGTCTGTCATTTTAGACAAATGGAATGGAGCTAAATAAATTAGGCCACATTAATATCTCATTGTTCTGTGAGCAGCTTTCTTTTATTGCATTCATTAGAGGGTACATCTTGAAATGAGCCTTTACTAGCCATTATGGATTCAGTTCTCATTTACCAATGCCTAACACACAGCTTCTGCATTAAAAATGTTTCAGCAAATCCTCATCGTTTCTGCAAATTAATATTTATATTTCTGGGTGCTGCACTTTTAATCTGCAACATAGTAGGCACTGAGCATTAATTATTTTTTTTTCCCACTGAATAAACTCCCACTGAGTAAAGAAGTCTTACATTAAAAGATTTGGAAGCAGAAGTCTGAGATTACTTTATAAAATAAACTGTATGCATAACTTGTACAATAAAATCTCCCTCCAACTAATATTCTTTCCAGTATTTATTTATTTTGGTAGAAAATACCCTGTCTTGTGACTTCAGTAGTCCTTTGATAGCTTTGTAAAGTGTCTTTTAAAAGGTTCCTTCAGTATATAATTAGGATACATTGGAAATGCGCATCTCATCACACATTTCTTTTTCTCAGAAAATGAAATGTATATTTTCCCTTTTCTTTTTCTCTCTCCTGCAGATGGAATATTTGGGAGATGTCAGCGAGTGCCAGTAATAGACATCTATAAATATGACATTTCACCTCCTGTTCTTCAGCGCCTAAAGATCATCCTGGAGAAGCTCTCACACAGAGGTACAGTAAAAACTCTGGAGTAGGGTTAGTTGCACTGGGGGTTACAATTATTTTGTGCTCCCTCTGAGGTGATGTCTTCAGAAGTTTTCAAACACAGTGTGTTTCAGGCCCAGTGGCACAGAGTTTATAAAAGTAAAAAGCCTTATGACTCACTGAATCTGCAACGAGGACTTGGTGAAGCAATTTCAGCAGAGGTGCTTCCTTTTTGTGTGGTGCATATCTGTGACTGACACTCTGTACAATAAAATCATAGCATCTATGAATGCTGGTGTCATATAAATAAATCAGCAGGAAAGAAATATAATTTGCCATGTATACTTTGGCAGGGGGCATGGGTAGAAAACAGACAACTTCGAGCTAGAAACAATTCTTAACTTTCCTATAAATTTGTATAGGTAGAACTACTCTGGTTTCATTACAAGCAGTGTGTGCTCTGTTCCTTTTAATTTTTATTCAGCTTTCTGAAGTTAATCTCTGTGCTCTTTCCAGAGCTTGAAAGGATGTTCTAGCTTCTGAATGGCATAATTTGAACTAAGAAATCAAAATTTGGATAAAGTGAAATCCAATAAGGTGAACAAACTTTTTAAAGTACAAATACACGAAATATACCTTTGTTATAGAGAGCTGCAAGACCAGGAAATTGTGATATAAATTGTTCCAAGAGGACTGTTGGAATAGTTAATTTTGTGCTTGTATTATCTGTGTGGGTGTTTGTTCCTGAATATTTTCTAGTTACAATCTCAATTACAAACTTAGTAATATTGTATTAGCATGTTGCTATTTAAATTATGAGGAAAAAAAAATGTTTCTTGGAAGCTCATGTCTGTACCTTGAGGCTGGATTTCTAGTTTGTGAACCACAGTTTTTGAGGATTCAAAAAACTGCAGGGGATTTATTTCCTGTCCAGCAGCCCATCCAAATGAAGCAAACCCAAAAAAACCTGATTGTAGTAACTCCTGGCTGATTAACGGTTACATGTGAATTGTACTTGTGGCTCTTTCACTTGTCATTTTCTAAAGGCTAAGTTATGCAAGAAAATTTATGAAAATATGATTTAATCAAGGCAACATTGTATGAGTGGGAAAGCTAGTACCTGCTCTCTGTTTGGATATAGTGGAGGGGCAAAATTTGTCTCACTAAGGCACCTATATTAATGTCTAAAGTTGGTGAGAGATCTGCTCCAACACCCAGATATAAATGAGTCTACAGGGCCAGATAGGATCCACCCAAGGGTACAGGACTGGCAGAAGTGCTCACTGAGCTGTTTTCCATCATTTACCAGCAGTCCTGGTGAACTGGGAAGGTCCCAGCTAACTGGCATCTTGCAAATGTGATGCCCATCCTCAAGAAATGTTGGAAGGATGATCTGGGGAACTACAGTTCTGTCAGTCTGATCTCGGTGCCTGGGAAGGTCATGGAACAGATCATCCTGAGTGCCCTTATGCAGCTCATGAAGGACATCCAGGGGATCACGCACAGCCAGAACAATTTCATGAAAGGCAGGTCCTGCTTGGTCCTGATCTCCCTCTATGATAAAGTGACCTGCTTGGTAGATGAGAGGAAGGCTGTTAATGTTTTTTACCTGGACTTCAGTAAGGTCTTTGATAAGTCTCCCTCTGTATCCTTCTGGAGAAACTGGTGGCCCATGGCTTGGATTGGGAGTACTCTCCTCTGGGTTAAAAACTGACTGGAGGGCCAGGCCCAGAGAGTGGTGGTGAATGAAGTTAAATCCAGTTGGCGGCCAGTCAC
>VZTM01000532.1:121427-140550 GCA_013400555.1 Jacana jacana | reverse complement strand
TCAGTGACATCCAAAGATAGGACAAAGGGTAACAGATGCAAGCTGGAACGTAGGAGATTCCAGTTAAATATGAGGAAAAATTTCTTCACAGTGAGACTGAACACTGGAACAGGCTGCCCAGGGAGGTTGTGGAGTCTCCTTCTCTGGAGATATTCAAAACACGCCTGGATGCGTTCCTGAATGTTCTGATCTAGGTGTTCCTGCTCTGGCAGGGGGATTGGACTAGATGATCTTTCAAGGTCCCTTCCAATCCCTGATATTCTTTGATTCTGTGAAGCATTTCAAGACTCAGAGCATGGTAACACAAGGATCACCAACAGGTAGTTTTAACTGAAACAAAGTGGGCACAGAAAAAAAAGCACAATTAGCAAATGCCAGTTCCGCTGCAGCTGTATATGAAACACCAACCATTTCAGTATGTTCAGAGACAAAACCTTCAGCACAGGCATTTGATAGCCAAAAAATCATGCAAAAGTTGTTTGCACTTGTGCTGAAATCTGCATTTGCTGTTACTTCATCACCACCTGCATCACAACAGTTGTACAGAAAACAAGATGGCTTAAAAGACATCAAATATTTGGTACACCGCGATAATTCATAATTTTGTAAATACTGAGGATAGTTCATTGCCCCCTGATGCACTGGTAATTCAGCATTATCTTCCATAATATTAGATAAATACATATATTAAGTGTGAATACATCTGAAACTGCATTCTCATACGGAGCGCAGGTCCCATGGCTATTAGAGATTTAGAGAGCTATGGAAACTTTACTCTTCCCCTTTTCAGCTGCTTTCACTCTAATGGCTCCCTCAGGCTGGATTCAGGAGCAACATCAACAGCCTCAGGAACGGCTGCAAAATTTGATACCTTCTTTTGTAGTCTATTTCCCACAGAGCTTTCACACGAAGGGGGGGATGGAAGGGAATAAAAAGGAGACTTTTAGAAGTATGTCTGTGCTGCACAATAAAAAAATAAAAAAATATATAAAAAAAAAGATTGCTATTGTCTTGCAATAGAGAAAAACACCTCCCTGCCCCATCACAAGTTGCAAGACTATAGCCCTACTGTGTAATCTCATGAAGGAAGAACCTTTTTGTTGTTGTGAATATATAGTAACTCTGCTAACCCATGAACATTCAAGCCACACCAGCAAAACAGGAATGAGTTTGGTCTGAAAATCTTGCATTTTTTTTAATCTTCTGTCTTCTGAATCTTCAAAATAAAAATCAATCCTATTGTCAACGTTTTTGTTCCCCTCCCTAAAACTGTAAATGTTCAAGAGAAGCTTTGCTTTCTGCAACAAGGAGTAACAATATTTCACAAAATTCTTCTTTTCCAGTAATAAAGATCACATATATCATCCAATCTTCCAGGGACTCTGGATCTAAACTGAAGCTGTACTCAGTGCTTCTACAAAATACTTGTTACATATTTTAAATTAAATTTTTAAGAAAGCCAGTGACTGATCAGAAAGGAGCTGGAAATATGCCAGCTACTCTATTCAAAACACCTTGAAACAAACTGCACTACTGTCTATATTTGGAAACCATAAAAAAGTCGCAAAACTAAAACCATATACATGCAAAATATATGTTCAGTCTTCATTGTTTTCAAAGGAAACAAGTACAGATAAACTACAAGGATAACATATGGTTTGGATATTAATATAGTTTGCATCTGTTACTGATTATTTAGTTCAAATTTTACCCACAGTGGAGTTTCAAAGATGCAGGGACAAAAGTTAAATAAAGTGAGCCATATTTTAGAATACCAAACAGGCCTAAAAATCCCAAAATCCAACTGATAGGTCTTTCATCTTCACAGAAGCATCTTTCTTGGTTGGGGTACTTTTGAGTGGATTAGGCATGAACAGCACTGTTGGTGGAGCTCAGCCCTTAGCCTAGTTCTCATCAGTTTGCATTTCTGTCACGTCAGTCATCTACACACAAAGTCTCAGTTCTGTCATCAGGAAAACGCACTTGATGGCACAGGCTCAAGTAACTCATAAAACCAAAGACAGAGCACGACTATCTCTGGTTTCTCAACCTAGCCTTTATTTACTCCCAGTAGTCACCATGAGCTTCACGTACATGCCTTTCAAAATCAGCAAGCAGAATTTTCCCAAAGTAGTCTCACCAGCCCAAATATGTGCTTTTTGGAAAGATATTTTAGCTCCATTAGCTGCATTTCTTATTTTGTTGGGTTTTTTTTCTCCCCATTTCTTTCTTTTATTTATTCCTCTTTTTTTTTTTTTTTTTTTTAATATTCATTGCTTTAGATTAGCAATCCATACTGGACCTAAACACTATCCCCTTTTAAGGAAGAATCTACTTTTCTCCCACAACTTTTCCTCATGAACTCCCCTGTTTGAGTTATGGAATCCTGTTAAAGTTGGAGGTAATTTAAATAAGACAAATCAATAGAAAAAAAAAAAAAACACCTTTCCTGCATGGGTGTCCTTGTATTTATTTTGAGTGCAAAAAACAGCGATCACAAGTTCAGAGCATTTATATTGCAACCCAGTCCTCACGATCTGTTGACAACTGATACTTTGTTAATAGAGCAAATACCATTATGGACCTTTCTGATCTTGACAGTTTTACAGGACTCCTAGCAGGATTTTTCCAGCAATAGGACATTACCGAGCCCTATAGTCTCGTGTTCCTCAACGCAAGCTGACACAAACTCAGCTTTGTGCTGTACTTCAGTGATACTCTCTGAGCCTCATAAGGTTAGACGATTCTGAGCACCCTGATCTCCAGGAAATTTCCAGGCATACCTGGATCACCTATAAAAGAGAAGTATTTCAGTGTAGATGCGAACAGCCACTTACCTAACTCAGCCATAAGGATGACATGTTGCTTCTTAGCTGAAGAAGCATTATCTACCACTAACTTCCAATATAACACTCAGTAAGAACCTTCCTGCCAGATTTCATTTTCCCGCTTTCATAGATTACAAAGACTCAGCAGTGTTAGCAATAGGGAGTCACAGGCACAATGGACAAATTAATTGGGAGGGGGAGTTGGAACCAAATTTACATGTCTCCCAGGACTGAGCAGGTATGATGAGGCACTAAGTTGCAGATACACCCTGCCAAACTGTAGTACACTGTTAGATGTGCAGCCTGATCACAGAATCATGGAATTGTTATGATTGGACAGGATCTCTGAGATCACCAAGTCCAACCATACACAAAAACACAACCCACTCCCTACAATCTTGGTCACTAGAGCATGCCCTCAAGTGCCACATCTACTTGTTTCTTAAATACCTCCAGGGATGGGGACTCAACCACCCCCCTGGGCAGACTGTTCCAGTGCCTGAGCAGTCTTTCAGTCAAGTAATTCTTCCTAATATCCAGTCTAAACCTCCCCTGCTGCAACTTCAGACCATTTCCTCTGGTCCTGATGAGCAAGATGAGTGGAGGAACACAAACTTCCAAGTTACAACACCCAAGGAAGGTGTATCTCTTAATGCTTCCTGCTACTGCTTAAGTCAAAAAGCAATATATTTGTCCCACAGTGTTCTAAGTCTTCGATCTAAACAGAGATAACATAATACATCATTTTCACAACTGCATTTTTTCCTCCCCTTTGCTTTCTCCTTGCTCTCTCACTGACCCAGCAAATTAAACTGATATCAACGCTTTAATACATACCCTATCTCACTAGCTAATACTTACCCTATCTCACAGAGTCATAAGACTCAGTGGCAGTCCAGGTACTGGAAAGGTCCTCCTTGCTGTTATTTGCAGCTCTCATACCTACAGCAGTGCTACAAATGAACCACACTAGCAAGTTCTTCTCTCCTTGCAGTTGTAACAGAAGAGTTTCCTTTCTGCACAGAAATTAAATACACAGCAAGTATTCAAGAGCATATAGCAAGTATGCTAACAATAAAATGAATGAAATAATACTTCTGATCACTAGTAATGGAAATTCTACCCTCATCCCAAAGCAATGTATTTCTGCCAAAATCTTTCTGAATCTCAATGGTACTTGCTGAAGTACGATTAATATGTTTCCATAGAGTGGCATAGGAAATGAATCATATCTGGTCTGAGTGGAAATCTTTAAAATATGTGCATATTTATAAGTCTCGTCCTACATGAGTACACCTACCTTCACAATTTCTCAAAAACCTTGCTCAACACTGCTTACGAGACAAGAAATGTACAAAGAAACAAAAGGAATGAATTTACATGGGAATTTACTGTGTCTGCAGGTCATACAAACGAACCCAGTTTTTTCCCACAATTAAATCTATGGTGTAATCAAGACAATCAGTTTATTTTAAGACTGTCAACCCAATATATAAATTTCCTTTTGTGCTTGAAATGCCTTTATCAGATAAGATAGCTTTTGTTTAAACTGCTATTTTCAGCCTTTGCTTTGGGGGTTTTGAATATACACACTGAAGTAACTTGAGATTTCCTACCCTGTTTTAAAATGTGTTTCTTCTGTCTGTTTGTATTTTGTAATTTCCTGTCAAATAACCTCACCATAATTAACTTTCCTTGCTCCAACCTACTACTTTTTTCTTTTTTTTTTTTTTTTAAAGCCATTCCCACTTCCTGAGGATGGTAATAAAACACTGATTACATTCGGCTGTTATCTGCCTTTTCTTCTCCTCCTTCCCTCCTCTCTCACTCCTTTTGTCAAAGCCAGCACTCAGGTTTCAGCTCTTCATGGACTGAGAAAGGCACATAAGGGGGAGAGGAAGCAAATCAGACTGCAGGAATCCAGATTCATTAGAGTTTATTGGGTCAATCAGCAGCTAGTTCAGAGCCAGACAATTCAGTTGTTGCAGTCCCTGAAGTCTGGATGCATTGCTTTCCTTCCAGAGGCAAGCGAACTCTGTAGCAGCCACTGTAACACCAGCACAGGTCGGCCCTGTGCCCCACTGTCTGCTGTGGCCATGGGGGTGGAAAGAGGAAAAGAAAAGCAGCAGCACACTGGTGTCTCAAATCAGTGACAACTAACTGAACTAACTGGACAACAACAAAAAAAGTTCACTTGGCCTATTTCTTTTTCATTAAGACTGAAGCTGCTCATTTTTTCCAAATGAATTCTCTCATTTGCTAATTCCTACCAAAACAAACAAACAAACAAACAAAACCACAACCACACACAAAAAAAACCCTGTTTGCTAATATATCACCATGCAGAGCCTATAGACTATTTACCTTCCTTCATCTGAAATTCTTTAACCTGAAATTCTTCCACTTTTCAACTGCACATTTCTGTTTCAGTCAAGCTTATTCCCCACTTACACTTCTACCTTCTCACTCTGTCCCTCCTTTCCACTATTCACAAGACAGCAGCCATACCTATTTCAGCATTAACTCCTTTCCTGCCTTCCCTAATCTACAAACTTCTAAGCGTAGGCTGACGCCAATGCACTTGCTTCCTCTCTTCCAACTCTACACTGGATTAGGTTTCCCTTTGAATAAAAGTGTTCTCCAAGGGTCATTGATGATCTCTTCCTGGGAAAATGTCAAGACCTTTCCTCTATTCCCCTTCTGCTTGGCCCTTCTGGTTCTTTTGATCATCCTCCTTGCTTTGACATCTCATCCTTACTGAGATTTCAAATCAGTCACTAGTTTTCCTGTCAATGATTATTTCCTGTTCTTGGCAGCCCACCGTATCAATGGGCAATTCTGAAAACTCTGCCACTGACACACACTTCTATTCAGCTCAACACATCTGGGTGATCGCTTTAGCTCATGACTGTAACGTTCACCTCTACGTTGTTGATTTAGATGCCATCTGAAGATTGTCAAAGCAGTCTGAGGTGGACTGACACAAAGGCAATGGCAAGAACATGTGGTAAGGGACAACAGAGGATATAGGCCAGCAGCATTGGAACAAATCAAGCAGCTCATGAAACCATGTGGTCAGACATGTTGTTCTCCTTTCTAAGCCTTCTCCATTGCACTTACGTACATGCCTTATTTTACCATCCAAACATTCAACTTTTAAGTTTCGTCACCAACATAAATTAGCATGCCCTAGTACTAAATGCCTTCCTTATAAAACTTCCTCCTTTCCCTACAACAGATGCCAACACTGGGATTTCGATGCTTACAAGTGCAAATTCAAAGTCACTTGTGACATTTCCTTCTCTCCTCCTGAGTATCAGGTCCAGCTGCCCCCTTTCACCCCTTTCTTCCAGTCTCAGGAGCTTAAATCTCTCACTCTGTACTTTAACCTAACCAGTCTGACAATATTGTCCCCTCAAGTGTCCCCCAAAATGTCACTGCGTCCTGCCAGGACATAAAAGGTACAGCTGCTGAATGCATCTTCCCTTCTCTGTTCAGTCAGAAAAACCCCAAATAAACTCAACAGGTAGTTTCCTAATAGGACTTTACATTTGAAGTTCTTTTCACACCCTCTTAGCTTTTTTTCCTAAGGTTTATGTACTTTAAACCTTCCTGAATTGATATAAAAATCCTCCAGAAACACAATGCCAAGCAGTGTGACAACACAAATTTACTTCTGTTCCAGACAGCTGACACAATTAAGCACAAAGCATAGAGCCCAGAGGCAGACAGCAGTTGTTGAAGGATTTGCTAAAGATGCTTGCAGTCATACCTTCAATTTTAGAGTGAGCAGTTAACAAAAGTTAGCTATTTTTATGCAACCCGGGTGCTTCCATCACAGTCATGTTTTGCTTTCCTGATGGTTGCCACTAGGGTTTCTTTGGGGGAATGTGTGGTGGGGCTAGGTTTTGGGAAGAGGATGGGGTTGGTTGGGTTTTTTTTAAACAGAGGCCACATTTAAATTATGCTTAATCACTGCTCAAGCAGCACCACTACATAATAGCCCTTCTACTGTTTGTAAGTTATTTATATTACTTAGATAGCCTTATGTCCTTTTTCTGTGCACCTAAACCCTACTTGCTAGCTTCTGTTCAGGCTGAGTTCTGGCAACTCTGACTTTCACTCTTTCCTAATAACTTCTCCTTCCTTAAGCCACAAAATTCAGGCTGCTGGAGTACTACAAAACCTCCCAATTTCTGCACTATTCAAATCCCTGAACTCTCCAGTACAGCTGACACACTTTGCTGGTAGTTTGACAGTCTCGAGTTTGCTATCTTTCAAAGACAATTTTTAATTTAGGACATACTTTTAATTCTCCTTGCATTTTAATTAAATGAATTCCTGATCACTCGATCTGAAGTAACTTTCCAAGGCTAGCTCTCCTATGATATCATCATTAGCTGCTAAAGCCATAACAGATACTCTTTTATTCAGTATGTCCTTTTTTGGTGTGTTTTTTGTTTGCTTGTTTGTTTGTTTTGGGTTGGGTATTTTTTTGAGGTGGAGGGGGTGGGGAGAAGCAGGGCTGTGTGTTTTGGATGGTAGGGGGTTTTTTAATGATCCTCACATTGTTAACACTCATGGCCAGCCTATTATCTTCTTTTTCTGCTCTTCCTGAATACTGCAACCAAGTAGTACCTTTACAGCAAGACTATTATTCTTCTATGCATCCATTGTCCTCCACATTTGTCTTCACAAGCAATTTTAGATTCCTCTTTGAAATTAACCTGGCATTTAAGTACACATCTGATATATTTAAGTACAAACTTTTTCATAGTTTCTAACTGACCGCAACCAACAGACTTAATAAAAGGTTTGTGCCTAACCTGACAAACGTCTTGTTAATCCAATTAACATCCCTATCATTTCTACCACTTTTTTTCTTTTCTTGCTGTCCTTCATTATGCATTATTATATCTTCTCCTTTTCCTACTTCCTGCATACTAAAGGCAAGCATGAATATTGTATGAGCAGCTTCAAACCTTTTTCTATCAGTTCTTGAACCATTCAAATGCTGTAATAGGCTCAGTACCAAAGACTGCTATGCCACTCAGGCATGTGTACATCCCTTAAGAAATATCTTCTTTTCTTGAATGGATACTAATAGATACACAGCCCAAGCTTTCATCTCATCTGCTTACCTCACCTATGGGCCCCTTTCTCAAGAGACTGGATGAATTCTGGTCAGCAGAGTCCAAATTTTCTGCAGAAATCATGGCCACAGTGGAACTGGGAAGAGATCTGCATAGACAGATAGTTTTCTCGTAAGAACGAACAAAAGCACCGAAGTGCCTCTTCAAAATGTAACAAACAAGTGAGAGCAGTCAGTGGGATGATAGAAAGATAGAAAGAGTCAGTCTTCAAAAACTGTGCAAATTACAGACAGAATAAAGACAGGTTGCTACGTGCTTTCAAAATTAATTTGATTTTTGACAAAGGTGGTGGAGAGTAAAGGGAAATCCAGAGAGAAAAGGATTAAGTTAAATGTTATATGATTGGAAGACCTTTAGTAGGAGCAGTCTAAAGGGTTATTAACAACCAAAGAGAACATGTGCCAAAATCAGGAAAAGTAACACAGCAGAGAGAGAAAATCATCAGGCGATGGGCACATGGATGAAAAATGCCTTTTCTTCAGAATTCCACAAGTATCCAAAAACATCAGATAACTTGTTGTGAGAGAAGCTAGAAGTTGAACTGAAGGTGATATTGGACAGAATTCCTCCCTGTAGGAATGCAAATAGTGAGACTGCCACTAAGAAATATCACATATTTTCCTCAGATGAAACTCAAGTACAAACATATCTGAGTCATCATAATAAAAGGTATGGAGAGCAAAGGGAAAGCCACAGAATTATTCCTCCTCTGAAAGCCATGTGTAGAATATCCTCCCAGACACAGAGCGTTCACAGGCAACAACAACAAAAAAATGTCATAAAAATGCAGGGAAAATAGACCTGTTTTAAAAATAAAAAGCATGGTGACTGCTGAAGATGACTAACAGATTCTCAATGACCCTTAAATATTGAATGAAGTTTTCATATATCTACTTACATGATTATTTTTTTCCCTGCAATCAACCTTGCCTAACATGCCCCACCAAAAAACAAAAAACAAAAACAAAAACAACCCACCCCAACTGTAGATTATTTCAAATCACCAGCTGTCAACCAATAGCCTGGATAATAGGAATCCACAGCTTCCTGGCTTCCTGCATGCTTCCTTGCAGGCTTCAGAGTACTGGTTTCTCTTTTATTTGCCTACACTATGATTTCCTTTCTCTTTGCTTCAAGAAAAAATTGTGGTTTTTTAATTCATCTATAGGAGATGATAAGAGGGATTAACACTACCAGACACTTTGCATATGACCTCTTCTCGTATGGGCACCATTTGCCACAGAGGTTCATTAAATTTGTGTTTCCTAAACTTACTTCAGTCAAGGAATGAACTTTTAAGATGAATGAATAACCATTATAGCTGCTTTAAACAAAACCACCCCAATTTGTAAATAAGAAGTGATTAGAGAAATCCTCTGAAGAAATCAGTCACATTAATCAGCTGGTTATAGCAGATGGATGTGCAGCCACTAGTGCTTTCTAAACAATTTTGTTAACCTTTAACAAAAATGTGAAAGAATATACTGCAAAATGGTTCAACTTTAAATGGTAAGGACATGCTCCTTATAGGAGAAGAATTAAGTTCCAAGTTTATTATTTTATCCAGATTTTGCCAGAAAAATTGGCCCAATAAGAGCAATTTATAGTTACAGCACTCCTTTCCACAAGGTCATTCCAGGCTGTGAACAACCTTCCATGGCAGGACACAGAGTATTCATTCAACAACAGATTTAGCTGAAAACTCATGGAGGGAAACTGATTCAAAGTCAATAGACAAAGCAAAATGAACTATCAGAAACCCTCTAAGCATTTCCTTCAGTATTGCTTTCCTTCCCGTGTTACCAACGATTTTTTTTTGCAGCCAAAATCACAGAGGAATTGCAGAGTAGTCAGCAAAACATGGTGTCCATCAGCAGAGCCAGAAGACATTGTGAGGGTCCCAACAGATGGTGGCCAGCAGGCCCCCTTGCACCTCAGGGCTGTGAGCCCACCCAGCATACACCCCTCTGCAACCCACAGCTGTGCCTCCACAAGAAGGCTCACGTGGAGGCAGGTGGTGTGACAACATCATGGCAGAAGAAAGAAGCCAGCGGAAGGGCACTGTCGTGGTTTCAGCCAAATTTACCAAAACTAGACTGACAGATGGCCTTTCCTCCCCTCAAAAAAGAAAGAAGAGGAAGAGGTAAGGAGATTTATGAGTTTAGAATGAAACAAACCACTTTAATGAAATATTCATATGAAAATTATAAAAAAAAATAATGAAAAAAGATTATGATAATGAAATAGATACAATATATACAAAACCTCATCAAGCTTGCAGGATGACGATCACATCACCAGCAGACATTGGGAAAAGTCCCAGACTGGACTTGGTGACTGACAGGAGCTGGATTCCAGATCTGGAGTCAAGAATGCACAGATCAGGATCAAAGGCAGATGAACAGACAAGGTCCTCCTCAGATGTCAGCCACCAAAGAAAGAGAGCTGACCCTTTGATCCCTCAACTTCTATATTGAGTGTAATGCAGTTGGGATGGAATACCCCAGCTGGTCAATTTTGGGTCACCTGTCCTGTCCGCTCCTCCCTACAGGTGTGACCCCTCAATGCTTTTCCAGTGCTGACCCTCCAATGGAGCAAATAACAAAATTCCCTGACCTGGTTGTTCTAGCAATCAGTATAAACAAGGGCTTCTCTGCACACTATTCCTTGGTATAATCGGGTCTTATTGCTGAGATATTCAACAGTTTCTGAACAATATGTTGCTAATTTCAGACTTTAGCTAGTTAGAAGAGACCCAGCTAAAAGAGTAAAATTGTAAAACAGAAAATTGGTTCATTTTACCTCAAACCAGGACAAGCACCCTCTGTGGGTGCACTGTCAAACAGATAGTTTCAGTACTTGTGCTCATCACCTGTAAGGCACCAATTGCACATGTGGCAGGCATGAAATCAGTGCTACTAACAACTCAGGAAGCGTTGGGATGGTTCAACACCTACAGCAGTAGCCACACACACTTACTCATAATGAATCTGAACATAAAACACCTTCCCTCCCTCCCCCCCGAGACTAATAAAAATAGCATTTAAGAGATCTGTTGTTCCTTTTTATTTTGCTTTCTCCTTTGAGTTTGAAGAAACTTTTGATTCATATTTCCAGGTTTTCTTCCACAACCACCAGAAATAGGAAACCAACTTAAAAGGTGAGGAGCAAGGGAAGAGAAACCCAATAACCAGTCTTTATCAGTTGTTTTCTTCCAAGGGCTACAGTTTTCAGAGGAACACCAAAGTAGTCACTGATAATATCATACTCACATCAATCATAATGCACCTTTATAATAGTCCTGCAGTCAACACTTTCAGAAGAAAATCTTACAAGAATGATGTTGGGCTATCTAACTTAATTTTGCCTGCACTAAACAAAAATTCATCCTTTCTGTAGCCAATAAAGACCTATTGCTTTAAATGCAGGATGCTAGGAAAAAAAAAAATAGAGCTTCTAAAGCAGGATGTGCATGTTATCATATGCAGGGAATTTACACAAATTCAAGGAACTTTCTTCTTTTTTTAATTTTATCTATGTCAGCATCTAATGCTTGTCAATCCTGGTTTCCACAGACAGAGCAAAACTAAGTTTGGCATCAACTCTCATGGAAGTCGGATTCAGATTGTAAAGCCTTAGAAGCTAGGAAGGTGTGTGATAAACTCCACGCTGCTACAATGGCATCTCTCAGTTACACTCAGCAGGGACATTTGTTTAAGCGACAAAATAATTTTGTGTCAATCCCCCTCGCTGGGCAAACTGCACTTGATCTGTACAGCCAATGAATAATAAATCAATGGAAATTACGCCTCTTTATCACTAACAACCATTTTCTGGTCAGCTACACCTCAGACTACAGTCTCTCTCACAGAAGACAAATAACCCCCAGTGACTTAAAATAAGAGTTATTTATGGCCTGCAGGGGAACAACTGGGCTTGAACATATAATTTGCACCACTGTTTACATTTGCAGTGAATTTGGCCCTTGAAATCTTTGGCTACAATGAAGGCACAAGCTGCTTTCATCATTAGTGCATGACTCTGCAAATTATTTTAAATTTTATTTGAATATTTAGCTGTTAGGCAGCTCCCCATGCCCAACACGAAGTCCTTTACACTTGACAACCAGGTAACTCATGCACTGTTTCCTAGTCACCTGTAAATTTCCTGAACAACATTTTTTCATAGAGATCGCAATTGTCTTAAGGTATGAACTACTGAAGATAAAATAAAAGTCCACATTGGAACTGCAGACAGAGAGGGAATGGTTTATAACTCGTTCTCTGTTAGTACAGTACAAAGCCATTCCTTCTTCAAAAGATGGATGGGGTTAGCCCCTCAGAGGTGCCAGGAAACTATGTAGATTTGGAGAAAGGGACCTCAAGGGCACAGTGCGGTCAGTCAGGGCTCCACCTTTTTTACTGAGAGATGGATGCTCTTCTGTCATGAGTGTCTATGTAGAACTCATCATAGAATCATTGAGGTTGGAAAAAACTCTTGGGATCATCAAGTCCAACCATCAGTCCTACTCTACAAAGTTCTTCCCTACACCATATCCCTCGACACCACATCTAAACGACTCTTGAACACATTCAGCGATGGTGATTCAACCACCTCCCTGGGCAGCCTATTCCAGTGTCTGACCACTCTTTCTGTGAAAAATTCTTTCCTCATGTTCAGCCTAAAGCTACGCTGTTGAGCACTAGGGGAAAATACCACATTGATGCAAACCAAAGCTAACTTAACCTATTTGAAAGACTTGCAAGAGCATGGAATAATACAAGACACATCATGACATCATGCAAATCATCCATGGTTGCCTTATCCACAATGTTTCAGCCCTGATGCAGAAACTTCACTTTGAAGTAAAATCCCTCTCTCTGTTCATGCAAACATTAATGATCAGCTGTGTCATCAAAGCTGTCCATTAACAACGGCAGTTCTCTAATGAACACAGGGACCAACTGACCGGACACAAACCCACACTGGAAGCCATTCAGCAAATGTGCATTTGTCTTGTGCATTTAATGGCACAGTCTTGCAAATGTTTGAGCCACACTAAGGGCAACAAGCGCTAAAGAGCATCCACAGTGAGAGCATGCACACAAAACGTGGGAAGGAGGAAGAGAGGGAAAAGAGGCCCATGAGCTGCCTCCCAGCCCAGTAACACTCACCCAGCACTCACACTGCAGGAAATCCCCAGCTTCCCCCAAGTTGGGCAGCCAGATCGGCTTCCCAACAGTGCAGCCAGGTCCATACTGGTTGTAGTGCAATGGTGAGTATGGCAGCCACTGGGAGACCTGCCCAGCCACCCCCTCTCACACTGTTCCAAATTAAGTCAACCTCAGTTGCTTCAGGGTCTGATGTTATCAGGACACAGATCTCTGCAAATAAAGAAATATGAACTGTGGGCGTCTGGTCGGGCTCATCTCCCTTTGACGAAGAAGCTGCTTTAAGGACTGCCTCACTTGCCTCAAAGGTTTCCCAGGGCGCTGTGCAATAAAGATGATTGAAAAGCAGACTATGTCAACAGATACTTCCTTTGAGAGAGGTAAACAGAAGGACAGCACCTCACTCATCGAAAACAAACAGACATACCTATAGGGCATGCAGAGCCAGCCAAGATCCTTTGAGATTTTCTCTTGCTTTTTAAAAAGAAAATATTTTATTAATCTTCTTCCCCACCACACCCCCCCCCAATTTAATATTAAAAACAAGAAAATGCTGTCAACACCCACAGTGATGTTATGTCAGCTGCTTGCATCAGGTCAAATACAGTGCGACAGGAAGCAGGGGGCTCTGCCTGAATACAACCCCTCAACTTGGTGCTATTCTGCCCCTCTGTCCTAAACACAGAAGTGCAAAAAGATGCTCAATGGAAAGAGCATGTCCAGACCAGCAACTTGTGCCCAGCTCACCCAGGAGAAAAGCACCCTTATAAAAGGGAAAAGGTAGTTATATGCCAGACTGTACCTCCTTGGATGGCTCCCATAAGATCAAATGCTCCCATCCCAGAAAGGAAATGAATTGAACGTTCTTCCTTGGTCTAGATGTGTGGTAGAAACAGCACAGAGTAGGACAGCACATAAATATTTGGAATGAAGATGTTTTCAGCCATCCAGCTTATAAAAGCAAGCAGAAGACAGTAACCTGGCACAGCAGGATCACAGTAGCACAGTAGCAATCAGGATAGCCAAAGTAAATGAACACAGTGACCGAGACGGTAAAAACCGGGACTTGTTCAGAAAAATATTAGTTTTCAAAGTTTATTACTTGGGTTGGAAGATATGTAAAACTGTTCTCTAATGCCTTTATTAAAATGCATATTTCTTGATCTTAGCATCCTTGTTATCTGAGTCCCCATTTTTTTTCCTACTGTGTCAGACTGGTGGAAACAACACACCACGGTTCAAGCAACACCAAGGCCATTCTGAGCCTTGTCAAGCACCTTTTGCCCCTACCCCCCAGCTCCTAGCCTAGCAGAAAGCCGTATGTGACTAGAACCTCCTACAATACCAGACAGATCTCAGCTCCTCCACTATAGAGTTAGGCACACTTTCTTGTAAGCTATTTAGTAATTTTAGTCATTTTCCTGGCACAAAGTGCCATAGATGACGCCTTAACAAAACGTATGGAAGACAGGGGCCGGACTGCTATAGACAGCTGTGCAAGAGCCCTTGTTTGCACTCACCAGCTTCTCTGTCCCTCTTCTCCCATCATCAGGAAGCCTTAAAACGAATGAAATTTACAGCAGTTACACCAAACTGCTGCTAACTGCAAATTTTAATTAGAGTGTTTGCCTCTGGTGTAATGCAGTAATAAGGAGAAAATGGGTGTCTCTGCTTTCTTCTAAGGATGTCTGTATGGCAGGCAGGTACAGGCAGACCTGAGCTTGCTCGGCCTGTACTCCCAGCTGGCTCCCAGTTGAAAGCAACATATTGCTTGGTATTGTAGGCACAGTACACTGTGCTCAAGAAAATAGGCCCTGCCACTCACCTAAGCTGGCCTAGATGACTGTGAACACAAATGAGAATTGTGCCCCTGTAGCAAGGGGGTGGAAAAAAAAAAAATTCTTTACATCCAACACTTGTTCACACTTGTCCTAACTAAAAAGAAGTTTGCCAGTGTCACCCTTGTCTTCTCATAGGGGTAGGTTTTCAGAGTTTTTCTGACTTGCTGTTCATTATATTTAGGTCACTTGCAAGTATTAAACTATCATCTGCACAGAGATGATAGCAAATATAACAGAAGAGTAATGTTCAGAGAGGATAAACCACAGTGGGTAGTGGATTATAACAAAGAATCAATGAAGCCTGGCTGACCCCTTACAGAGTGAGCCAGCTCTTGGTAACACCTCTAAATTAGGGTTTACCACTTTTGTTTTACTCTGACTATTTCAAAAAAGAAGCAAAGCAAAATAACAGAACTTGAACAGGGACACAAAAAGGGGTGTAAAACCAACAAAAGTGTCGATTCTTTTAATTAGAAGGTTTACCAAGTGCCTAACCAGTCAACAATCAAGCCACTAAGAAAACGTAATAAAAGTAATTTTTTTTAAGATCCTTGAAATTTTAGTATTGAGCATCCTATACTTCTGTTGTCTGCCAATGATCTTTTTTTAACCCCTTGCTCAGATGATTTTTGTTTGCAAAGGAAAATAATAAATGGCCAGGAACAGCAGGGTTCTCAAGAGCACAGTAGACACGGGAGAGCTGACTTCTCTCTAGCACCCTAAAACCACATGAAGGCAGGATAACAGACTTTTCTCCTCACTGTTGTTTCACTAGCTGAGCAGGATCCAGGTGATTTCCACCTCTAGCCTGGGGGCAAGTAGCCTGCCCTGCCCTCCCACAGCTTTCCTACCCTGCCAACAGGGCTGCTTTTCCCAGCAGAGGAACTGCCTAGTGGAAACTACTGACTCCAACCTCCAGCAGGATCCAGCAAGTCCTTCCTCATCATCACCCTCACACACCTCCCGTCTTCGCAGCAGCAGGTTCGTGGAAATGCTTTGGAGAGCAGAGGCAGCTCCAGATGACAGGTGCCCCTCAACCCTCAATGTGACTGTTTGAGTAAATTGCACAAGTTTGCTTTTATCTTTAATTTCTGGAGCCCACCTGTCTATCTGAAGAGCTGCCTTTGCTCTCTCTTCACTTTCCTGCTTCCAGGCTCAAATTTAGCAAATAGCAGCCCACAACGCACGCCATCAACTCACCCTTCTGTGCCATTGTCACCAGTACTAAAGAGAAGCACTAGAGAAATAGATAAATATTAGGGAGTAAGAATATGCATTACTCTGATATTACCCAATGAATTTATTAATTAATTCAAGAAACCCTCAGGTAAAAAAAAGAAAAAAAAAAAAAAAAAAGCTCAAGCAGAAAAAAAAAATCATTTATCGCAAAACTAAGAATATAAGCCCTAAATATCTTTCCCTCGCCAGGAAAACTGCGAAAGAGCAGGTCAAGCAACAACATCACAATTTTGCATGCTGTCAGGCTGCTATTCAAAAAAAAAAAAAAGAAAGAAAAAAAAGAAAGAAAGAAAAAAAAGAATATGAACATAACCTGATTTCAAGTGGATCTGGGAGAGCCCTAATGCTGAAGTTTGTATGCCAGCTTTGTAAGTATTAAGATTTCAGGCCAGCCCTTATTTCTGAGTACTGGCCTAGATTAGCAAGTCACTTGAAAGTTTATAGTAGGAAAACCATATGGGCATATTCCTGTAGCTACATGTGTACAGTAATTGTGGCATAGGTAAGCAATAACACATGCCCAAGGCATCGTACTTGGTGAGGCACGAGGCTCACCTGTGCATCTACAATTATGACTTCAGACTTCAAAGTACCTTATTGCTCAGACAAAATTGGTAGCCTACTTCCCTGTAAAAAAAAGCACATGAGGACCTATAAAACAAACATAGGTGGTGATATAACACGAGATTTAAAGCGCAGGTACCAAAAGGATGAAAGGGGAAAGGAGGATTTTACTTAAAATATTTTCCTACATTGTTTAAAAGAGGCAGACAGAAGTAAGCACCATTTAAATTCTAAAACTGCCAGTTTGATGCTGATGCTCAAAGTCTGGTTACTTGGCAGGCACCACTTTGAGCTCATGTTCCCCTCTGAGAAATAAGGTCCTTTCTATTACACCATCCACTTGGATTGTTTGCAGACCTCTACTCAATCAAGAAATCCCATCACGATTGTGTGATCGGCAGCTGTGGGCTGACATCCATGCATGGCAGTTTATGGCAAAAATCAATAATAAGTGTTTCCCTTTTACATGGCTTTTTCAAAATAGGACCAGTTTTACAGAAATACATTTTTCTGAAGATTGGTTTCTAAATTAATAGCACCAACTTCAAAGCAAATGTTTCTGTGAGGGCTGTTATAATATTCAAGTTCTCACATGATCTTCAAGGCTGCAGTGTGACCTAGGAGGCAGCCATAATGAGACACAGACAGTGAATAAAGCACTGATTTAATTATATTGTTTGATATATGATGACCTCATTCACTGGTATTTATACTAATATAGTGCTTGAAATGCTTTATCGACATATGGGAAGGCATGGTCTCCAGTCTGAAGAGCTTTTAGTCTCAAAGACAGAAACCAGATGAAGGGTGTTTGCTTCCTGTAGCTTATTGTAGGTTTTGAAGCTCTGCTCGTTTGCATCAGGTCTTAAACATGCACTGAATGGTGGAGAGTGGGTTGCTGAGTGCGCACTCTAAGCTTGCTGCGTGTCTCCCTTCGATTATGGAAGAGGATTTCCACCATGGCAAGTCTGTGTTCCTACACACAAATCAACTACAGGAAGATACAAACACTGGTGGGACAGAGGGAAACTGTATCTCCACCAAATTCTTTCAGTTTTGGAGATACCTAGTGCCCCAGCATGAGCTTTGACCCACTATTGTCTACTGCTACAGAAAGAGAGGGGGACAGTCAGTACAACCTGCTAGTTCTTCCAATAAAGACCTCCATCAAGGAGCCTGTGTTGTAACTATCTCTCCCCAGAAAATTAACAGTCAAGGCTCAGAATTTGGTTAAATATAGACGTATATCTTATTTTGCACTCCTGATTGAGATTCCCTGAAAAATATGCAGTAAAGTAACTCTTTGTGGTGTTAATGCCTTGAAGAGCTCCATGAGGGAACGAGTAGCTCTGTATTCAGTGCACCATCTGCCAACCACACAGTAAATAAGGCCATACAAGAAATGGTGAGAAACAAAATATCAACAACCTACCCACTCATTAAGCATTAGCCATGCTGTGCACTGAATGATATGCAGACCTTGTAGAAAAAAAACAAAATAATAATAGTACGCAGTCCTCTAATTACAGGCAATCAAAATGAGCATTTACCAAAAGGATGAATAAGTAGCTTTAATTGTAGAATTTTCTAGCTTCAGACTGCTTGGTTTTACAGCCTTGAAGTTCATCTCTGTTCAGCAATCTAAAGACTAAAATCAAGGCATTATGTATCTTATTTTACTTCTGTACAGGAAACCCACAACACACATGCAGTTGACATATTTTTACCCTTATTCAGTAGACACATGTACAAAATCATTGCTTTCATTGACACCTATAACAGCAACCAGACACAGAGACAGGTTAAAGAAGAGATACCCCAGCTCTATTTTGGTTTAAGGTAATTTTGGAATAGAAGCAAGGCTTCCATATATATCGTTCTTATAGGGAGATTTGTCAGCAACACTGGATTTTAAAACCTCTATTAAAAAAAAAAATAATCCAACTAGTCCTGCTAGCAAGGATAAAAGATAAAAGAGTATAAATTAAATACATTATTGGTGAAGAAGACTTATATACACATGTATGTATGCACTTAGGTATTTGGAAACCTTTAAAATGGCATACATAAGTTAACCAATGAGAGTACATTCGCTCAACAGAGATGAAAAGTAGCTGAGAGACTAACAGTAACATGTTTTCATTTTCTTTTCAAACTCTGGTACAAATTCAGCTAATATCACTTAGTATGATCTCATGCCAGGATAGGAGCCAAAAGTTTCACTTGAAATCTTTGCAGTTATCAGATCTGGAGCTTTTCAATCACTTAAGTTTGAGAAGCCAAAAAAAAAAAAAAAAAAAAAAAAAGTTGTGGGGGGGGGAAGACCA
>VZTM01000532.1:108887-120463 GCA_013400555.1 Jacana jacana | reverse complement strand
CACATCTCACTGAGTGACAGCTCATCTACCCATTAAAGGACAAATGCTACTCATGCAAAGCCCAAATCCATAAAACATTAACAACCATGTCAATCTTAGCCTCAGCAGTGAATATGCAGGACAGCATATAACTGGATTTGCTTATGACAGACTTAAAAATAGATTTTAAAATGCTTGTTTTAAACCATGTCTTTAGAAAGTACCACAAAACACTCAGGTGTGGGTTCATAGGCTCATGGTTACTCAAGTTGTGTGACCCTATGCAGCCTCTCCCTTCAAAGAATAAAAAAAGTAAGGTAAGTTCTATCAAAACGTTTCTATTGCTTTCTCACACTCCCATTAAAACATTCTTTGTGCACTCAAATGAATCTAGTAAGCTTTTTCATTTCCTTACTCAGGAAAGTTGAATTTCCCTCACTCCAATAAGAGCTGCCATTCACATTATATCAGTGAACAAAAATGAGAAACCTGGAAACTGAATCTTACCACTGTATCTTTTCTGATGCAGATCCCCACTCTCCCATTACCTTCTAAAACTTCCCCTCAAAACACTTGCTTTTTTGTTATTGCCTGCACGTTTCTCACCCCTCTTTCTTTCCTCTTATTCAGAAATTTGAAGGATAAAAATTAAAAAAAGAATAAATTTAAACTTAAATCTTTTACAAATATTCTTATTTCTGGTTCTGCATCTTTGTCTTCACCTTTTCTCTCTCACCAACTGCAGGGGAGTTTCCTTCATAGTTGCTCTCAAGTACAGCCCACCAAGAAACATCTCTGGAGGGAAAAATAGTTTGGTGTACATAGTTAAACAGAAATATTCCCATCCACTTCACTCTCTACTGAACCCTTTCATTCCGCTCTTTGTTCTGAAGAAACCACACAAGTTACTGCTCCCATTTGTTTCCCTCCCTCATCCACTGAGCTCCAGATGCTTCAACACACCAATGACACCCACTTTGCCCTGCTGCCTACCCTTCTCCCTCTCCAAGTGCCAGGGCACTCCTGCATGAGGCTTCAACCTCACTGCAACCTGCTGCACCTCACAGAATAGGTTTGGAAGGGACTTCTGGAGATCATCTAGTAGAACCCCCCTGCAAAAGGAGGTGGACCTGGAGCGGGTTGCACAGGAATGTGTCCTGGCAGGTTTTGAATGCCTCCAGTGACAGAGACTCCACCACCTCTCTGGGAAACCTATGTACCTCCCCTTCCTCTCCAGCATACACTTGCACCAGCTGCAGATTTCTGCTTCAGGTAAAGCCTCAGTCTTCCTCCCTGACACCTTCAATGCAATAATGTCATTTTCTTTTCTTCTTTCACCACCCCAGGTATTTCCCTTTGGCTGCAGCACTGAAGCAGCACAGCAATATCTCAGTTCTAGCTCTCTGAAGATGACAGAGTCCTGTCCAGATCTATCTTTTTTTCTTTTTTTTTTTTGTGGCATTGCCTGCCCCTATGTAAATTAATCTAAGCTAGTTTAAATTAATACAAAGATATTGCTGCTACTGTGCCAGTGTCAGAGCTCATTTTAACTCATCATTAACTATTTCTTCCTGTGTCACAACTTGGTCAGCAATACCTGCAATCAAAAGCTAATCCTGTTATGTACTCCTCAGCACTGGTATCTCCACAGGATGACATACGCAGTCCTGATAGGCCTGTATAGATGCAGAAAAGCCTAGCCTCCCACAGCTTATGCTTTTCAAACAGTAATTGTATCTACTTACTTTGAACAGAGTACTATGCACCATAGATCTTATTCACTGGTCAATATTTGAAGGTGGTATATGCTAGGTATTCCCAAAGTTGCAAGAAATAAGACTGTCAAGATTTAATTTCCATGAAAAGTTCATATCCTCATGTGTCTACAGTCAGAGTCAGACAGATAACATGAAGTGAACACCCATGTATCCCTCCACTGGGTTTGGACTCTAGTTTCAATCTTCCCCTCTCAGGGCAGGGAAGTAGCAAGGGAGGGAGGCAGGGAGGTACCCAACCTGGTTTTGCAGTCACTGGAGATGAATTCATACATCACTTCCACTCTAGGTTTCACAAGCAGCCCAGATGCAGTATGGACGTATCTGGTACTGATGCCGAACAGTTTGTTTCACTAATAGATACATGCGGGAGTTTAATAAAGCTCCACCTTGAGCTCTTCTCTCATAGCAGCCTTACTCAGAACCACTTCAAGAAAGGCTAAATTAATTTTTTTCAGTTCAAATTTCTTGGGTGTTGGGCAAAAAGTTTCCAAACATAAAAGTTCTACATCAGAGAGACTTGGTGGTGGGGACCAGGAAAGATTTATAGAAAGCTCACACCAATTTTTATGGAAACCCTCTGAATTGGAACAGAAAACTTTGAAGGCTGATATCAGCAATTAAAAAGTGTATCTAGAGTATCTGAAATGTCTTACATTCTTATATACAGCCATCTGGATTGTATCTTTCTGTTTTGACTAAAGACCTCGTGAAGTAAGGACTGGGTTAATTACACATCATCCCAAAATTTACTCACCTGCCTTTCCTGGAGCAGGAAGGAGGAGAGTTCAGAATCCTCCACGTAAATCCTTCAATTCTGTTCACACTCCTACTTCAGAAGTGTAAATCCTCATGCTGCTCTGTGACTCAAGCCTGAAGCAAAGAAGGCAACAGGACAGGAACACTTAGTAACTTTATGTAATGCACTGATAAAAAAAAGAAATCACTATAATAATAGGTGCTTTAAAACTATTAGTTCATACAATATTATGCCTTGCAGACACTCAAGACAAAGACATTGCTTTAATTCAAGGTCAAATGACTAAAAGGCCAAAACCACAATGCTTTAATACAACTGCATAGCCCTATATTTCAGGATTTATCCTGTTCAGTTACAATAAATCCCAGTTAGGCACCACAAGCTCTTCAAATACTGGAAGAAGTCCAAAATTTCCGGCAGGATGCTTCCTTACTAAAACTTTTTTGAACAGAAACACAACCAGGAACGCATTCTTAAAACACAGCCTTGAGAAATAAAATTTATTGAACTACCATGCTACAAAAAGGAAGCCGAACTGTGTCAACAGAGACAAATCAGCCCTTAGAAGCATATTTTATTGTTTTCTGTACTCACTAGCTTTCAGTGGCTTATGTTTAATTATTTCACCAAATCAGCCCCAAATGCAGCAGAGCAGTGGATGATGGCCCTGTACCACTGCAGAACCCTGTGGGCAGCCTTCCAGCATATCCAAGGCCTCTCACATTGTGCCTTCTGTCACTACCTGAGGCACACAGAATAACTCCTTCCTGTCTTGGAAACAGCAGGACAGGAACTGCAGTTTTAACAGCCAGAAGGTAAGACTTAAGCCTTCCTAAGTAAACAGTAATAAGTGATCCAACACAGTAGCTAAGTTTAGGGAAATTCCACATTTGCACATCACTCATGCAAGTACGTTCCCATGAAAATATGTTCTCATGTAATTTATTTCTCATTCCTATGTTTATGCTTAATTTTTATATAGTATTATTCTAAATACCAGTTTTCTCAGTTTTACTGTGTACGTTTGTATGTGCATGTGTATACACATGCATATGTGTGTAGCATCTGCTTCCATAACCTTGACAGAAAAAAATCAAAATAAGCAGGCATTACAGTCTGAAATCACAAAGTTTTAGAGTACATGTCTGTAACAGCATGAATTAAAGACAGGCATGGCATGAGAGACAGACATGAGGCCCTGCATCCAGAGATTCAACCCCATGAACAGCATCAGAGATTCTTCCAACACTCCAAGTAAAAGCTCACTTCTGAAAAATATTCTGAAAATCCTGAGGAGGATAAAAGAATGGATGCTTTGTCAGCAATAAGCTTTTGTTATATCTAAGAATGTGAAATGTATCTTTGCTTTTTTTCTTTAGTAGCATGAATAAAACATTGGTATTGATCAAAGTCAGGAAAAGTTCAAGTCTTAGCCACCCAGATGGTGGGTTGTCCAAATTAAAAGTATAAGAATTAAACTGAAAGAAATTGCAAGCCTTCATGTAAAATTAAGAAAAAACAACAAACCCTAAAATATCGACCAAAAAAAAAAGAACCCAAAACAAACAAAAACAAAAAAAACAGGGGACAGGGGTTGATTAACACCCAGTTTTGCATTAAGGCTTCACAGCCAAAGCAGCTAATAGTCACCAGTTGATATGGAGGGGTCCCATAGCCCATATTAAACACTCTCATAAGCACAGATACAGCATTTTGAACACTGTGGTAGATCAGAAAGATGGCGCACTACACATGCACACACAATGCTGTACAGGTTACAGCTGAGGTCACCGACTTGACAATCAAGCAGTTTGTGGTTTATGCAAATAGCTGGTTCAGGAACTTGCAATCAGTTTTTGTATAATCATGATGTATGTACAGTGTAATGTTCTCTGTGCGTGCTGGAAATGCCTCCAGAATGCATAGTCCCCTGTGCAGGGCTTGGAGAGCTTTGCCTTCACTGACTTAGAGTAATTCAGTTTAGACCTGGAGAAATACAGCATCTATGGAGACAAACCTCTTCCTACCATTACAAACTTATCTGATTGTGTAAGACTGAACGTAAAATGTTGCTTTTGGTTACTTTGCTCAGGGATGCACTATGCATTAAAATAGTAATGGAGAAAAAAGATCACTGAACAACACAAATGGAAGATCCTACCTTCAAAACACACAGCCTTGTGTTTTCCAACTTAAGCAACTAAAACTGTGAAAAAGGAAAGATAACCCATGGAAGCCTCTCAGGAGTGGAAATCACATGAGTTTGGACACCTCTGGCAGTAGCAGAAAAGATGAAATTTATTAGCTAAACCAAACATCATAAAAGAGTTGCTCAGATCCTTGACTTTAATGACCGGATTGCTTTTTGTGAACCATGAGAAAGTCCCATAACTTCCCCAGCTCAAAAAGAAAGGGTCATTATTAGAAGACTAGCGCATGAATCAAGAAATATTCACAATAATTTTCTCCCCATCCATTTTGTGCCAGCTGCAAAGAACATTTCAAAACCCAGCTGTCACCAATATCTATCATTGCTTCTTAAAACACACAAAGACACACACCTTAAAATCTGGAAGCAGCTGATGCAACAAGGAAAGCCACAAGTCTCAGATGGCACTGGAAGAATCACTTGAAATAAATACTTTGTTAAAAAGTAAAATGGACAGGCACCAAAATTGAGATGAGTTGTTAAATGAGCAGACTCTGAGGTTCATTCTCAAGCTCAGAGCCACAGAAACCAAAGGGTACCTGATTTCTTGAACTGGCGGCAAAATTCTAACAGCAAACTACAAGCAACAAATGAGGCTATTTACCTCATCTTTGTGCAAGTGAACCTGCACACCCAAATCAACCATATCACATTTCCTCATATACATTTACAAGACAGAGAGAACATAGGAGTTCATGAAAATGCATTAGATAGCTGCAATGTATCTTCCATTTATCTGAGAAATACGGGGTTGAAAGTCTGCCTGGTTTCAGGTATCTAACTCTGAATGATCTGATTTAAGGTTTATCATAATCTCTGCAAATAGGAAAATAAAATTCAGTTATTTTTAACACATTCAAAACTATATAATCTTTACTGAAGATTCAAGATGGCCAGATAGAATATTTCACTTTATTTTTTATGCAACCCTGCGCTTATATATCATGAAGGAGCTAACTGAATAATTAAAGCAAGATACATGGCTCAGATACTGAAGAGTAAATCCCTTTCTCTGCATAAACTCTACTATCCAGGCAACCAACAGTAAGTATCTTTTAATGCTTTTATCTATAAGGGAAGGGAAAGAAAAAAAAAAAAGAAAAGAATAGTCCTAGAAGGTCAATTCCTTCTTTATCCTTCTTTTCAAAAAGCCTGCCAAAGTCATCTGAAACACATTTGTCAAACACACATAGCAAAGAAAAATACAGGCCCTTCCTAGCATTTGAGGGAACATGAGGGAAGAGGAGAGAGATCGACCAAATAAAACACAACAGAATACAGTAAACCACTTAATGTATACCTCTTCTTCCACAGGATCCTATTACAAAATGTTCTTCCAGGACCATGGGTTCACACACACGGGTATGCACCTGTGAAGATGCATGATCCAGTCCTGATCACACCACTGGCCAGGCAGGATCGTGAAATTCCCCCTTTTTCCCTGCTTTTGATGCAAGTAAACTACAAAAAAAGTAAGGAACCTGCCCATCCCAGGCCCATAGCTGAAGTCAGTAAGCAGCTGATGAGCAGCATGTGGTCAGGGTCCTGCAGAATGGCTTCATATTGAGCAAGATAGGAGTGTCTGCCTGATGGGACCCTCCACCCTGACCCCTCTTCCCATGGCATCAGGTTTGAAAATGGTGCTGCCTTTGCACCCTGCACATGCAGAGCTGCAAAGCGCTTGGACGTGATGAGTCGGTCAGGGCCAGGCTAGAGATATGCACAGGCCAGGATGCATGAAATCAGTTCAAATACTGCAAAGAAGCAGCTTCAGATGTAGGAAGTCAGTAAATGCCAATTGCTTTATAACACAGCACCCTTGCAGAAACACCACGTGTGTGAACTTACACACTCAACAGAGGGGAAGAAGGGGGATGTCAGTATGGAGCACCATCTATACTCTAAAACCACTGCCAAGAGACCAACTGGTTATGAGGGTTTCCTGGAAATGCAAATATACTTCTAAAAAAATTCAATCTTGATGTTCTTCCCTCCTCCAAGAAGTGTTATGCCTGTCCCCACAACTGGAAGGTTTCCTGAAAGATTACTTTCACAACCATCACTACTACTAACTATATTTGGCTGTTGTTTTACCAAGTAAAATCGTATCACTTTGTCAACACAATGCTGATATGACCAAGAATTATTATCAAGTAAGTGACAAATTGAGTCTCCGGACCTTGGAAAAGTAATTTGTATTTGCTTATACCTATTTCAATCCTACTACATGCAGCCACAGCTTGTTTCGGAGATAGCAGGGAGGGAGGGTTTGGGGTTTGCTTTCTTAATAAGCAAATACAAATACAAATATACAAATAATCAAATATAAATACAAAGCGTGAGCCATGAGCACCTCAGGATAGAAGATGGTCTGAATCTCCCTTCTCACCTCACCATCAGGAAACACAATAGAGGAGGCAGCAAATAATACAAGTCTGGGTCACATCAACCCAAAGGCCACATATACACTGTGACAATCAACTTCTATTCCTTATTTCACACTGTGGCCCCTATCATCCCCTACTGGGGTGGAACAGGAGGAGGAACAATGGCAGCGGGACTGCCTTCATCCCCTATCACAGAGAAGAAATGGCACAAAGATTACCATGTTGCATCCTCTCCCATAGGAGCAAAGACAAGATGCCTGAGGTTTTTTACACCCTTATTTCAGAGCTCAACATAAAGTTAGGGTTCCGATGAATGAGAAAGACCAAAGACCCACAAGGATTTGGGTCGGGTAGGGGCTGGCTAGCAAGGTGCTGAGAAAACAGGGCTGCAAAGAAACTCCTCATCTGGGTCATGGCTGGGGCACCTGGTCTAGGGCTCAATTCAAAGTCCTGGTTAGAGACAGGGCTATTGTTGAGAGAAAAATAACACATAGGGGCCCACAGAGAGTGGGGGTTCACCTCCACCTCAGCAAGAAAGTCAGGGCTGCAGCACTTATTTCACACTGAACTCATCTCCTGCATGCAGCCAAGATGAAAGCTGTAATTTCCTCACAGCTGCCACTCTAGGTTGCAAATCCCTTCAGGCAGACATCCTAAAATTCAGCCTCAGGTTTTTAGCACAGCATCCCAAAACATTATCCCCAACCTCACTTTCAAAGGCAATATAGATACATACACAAATATATATATATACCAACAGCACTTCATAACTTTCAGAAGCACATTCCTATACCCATGTTGTACCCTAACCTAGCCCAAAGCACACAGGCCACAGCTGCTAAAGGAGCTGAGGCGGGTACGGAGGGGCCTTGCTTGCAAAAAACTGTATGTGCCACCCAGCCCTGAGAGCGTCCCACCCCAGGGCTCTCCCCCCACCCAACACAGGAGCCTCCAGTGCAGCAGGCATTGCTGCAGTCCCACTGGCTCAACCACCACTGCTGCAGAAAGAGTTCAGAAAGCCTCATAACTTCTGAGGCTGGGCCAGACACTATATTATTACAAAAATGGATGCTACTTAGATCTTTATTACTTCTCAGCAGAGAAATAGTTAAAAATAAAATACCAAATATTAAATACCAAGCATTTTTGTCTCAGAATACAGCACTACACAGATGAAAGGGGCAGTTTACGCTCCTCTCACCCGTAGCAAAAGAAATCAAGACTTGCATTCACATCATGCTTGGAAATTTTCTCTGGCATTATTATAACAATATATTTCTATTTAGCTCCTTTCCCAACTCTGACTGGTATTTGCTGTCAAGAATCTCATTCATCCAAAGGGAAATTAAAAAAATAATCCTCCTCAGCTGAACAAAAATGTTTCATGAAAACATAACAGATTCAAATATCTGGTGAGGAAACACAGTCCCTAATGACCTGGTTCCCACCAACTTTCTTGGCAAAATTAACAGGGACCCAGCCTCCCTGGCCTGAAAAGCCTGCATCAACTCTTGGGTCTGCAGCAGCAGGCAGGTCCCCAAACCAGGCTGGTGCATGGTCTGGGGAGAACACGGCCCAGGAGACTTAGAGACAGAGCCCCCTAGTTTGCAAGATGCAATGTGCTGCAAACGTGAATTGTGTTCCAAGCAACTTGTTTCAGCAAAGGTGGCACGGGCAACAGCAGGACACAACCATCTGACTGGTACACTGAAACTTCAGGTGCACACTAACAGAGAGGAGGAGAAGCAGTGCATTTGCAGCTCTGCACAGTGCAGGTTAGAGTTTATTAAGAAACGTGACTTCATTTTTGAGTGGCCAGTAAATGACTTGGCTCCAGGACTGCTAACACATCAGGTTCCAGGAAGCCACGTCAATCCTGTGCTTCCTTGGAGCTGTGGTACAGTCCCACTTTTGGGACCCCAAGTCGGTATTTCTACCTTACACTACATAAAAGCAATAATTTACTCTGAGATGGCTCAGCAAGCTCTGAAGCAAGAAGGTGCTGGGTAGACAGGTCATAAATTCTTCACAAACCTTTTCTTGAAAACCCTGCCACACCCCTAGCTATATGTATCTGTGTTTTGGGAGTGCTTTTGAGTCCATATAGGCACCACCCCCCCAGCCTCGCCAAAAGGGAGTAGATGAGCACCCTGCTATAGTGCACATAGACCTGCCACCACTCCAGAGCACCAGAAGAGATGAAGAGTCACAAGAGATGTCCTTCTCAGAGGTCAGTGCAAGCAGAGTTTACCATATACTACAGCAGGCAAAGCCATTCCAACCACCAAGGCAGGAACAGCTAGTTCTGGGGTGGTTTTTTTTGCTATCAGTCAGTTGTTTAGAAACAAAGGGAGGCAAAAGATGTAAGGAAGAGGTAAAAAGGGTTGGTTTTTTTAATGGGCTCAGCATTAGCTCCTCCAGAGTTCACATTTTAAAAAGTAAGATCATGGCACTATGCCAAGATGACCAATATTTCTGAAGGAATTTCTTTTGAAAACATTTTAATGAAATTAGTTAAAAGCATGTGTATATTCAGAATCAACACTGGCTCTTGATATTAAAACCTTATCTCCCTTCCCCCCTTCCTGACCCGCCATTAAATACAATTAACTTCCATTCTTTTTCCAATGCTTTATGCTTTCTTGGCAAAGACCAGGCTGCAAAGCCTATCAGAAAGCGGAGAATGGAGGAAGGAAGGATGAAACACAGCAGGAGACTTGTGCCCAAAGCTGATGATTTGAACACAATTTAGCTTACAGTTAACTCACAGCAGGACTTCCGTAATGTCCTTTATCACCTATGAAGCCATTTCCTCATTATTCATTATCATTACAGGGAAAGATGTTTCTGCACAAAATGGAAAGTCCTTACCGTAGAACCACAACTCAGAGCAAGTTCAATAAATTTTAGAAGATAATCTGATTCTTGCTTCTGTTCACTAGATAAAAGAAATAACATTACATCCCACTGAAGGTGATCTGTGGCAACAATGCTGAACATACTGTGCAAAACTTCCACTGAACTTAATAGAGCCCGTCTCAGAGGGAAAACAAGGAATACCATTCAGCCTGCAACCTCCAATTCTCATTCTTGTGTGTCACACACAGCATACATTTATCCTCTCCATTTGCCCAGCTACATTTAAATCTACAAAGAATAAGAGAAATCAGCCTAATACAGGTTTCAACTTTGCTCCTTCCTGGAATCCACTACTAATGTGTTTCAGCCACAAAGTGTACCAGAAACATTTAGCTTATTGCCATTTTTTCCAAACCACAAACAGCAGAACAATTCTTCCTCAGAGGCATAAGGATCTTCCATAGCATTCATTTGCACTAATCCATGATGAAAAATTGAGTTTCATCAACACAGACAAGAAATCTCCCTCAGCCGACAGAGACAATTAACTGATGAAGTCAAGACTCAAAAATATTTCAGACAGCCACAGGTCAATATGAAGTTTACTCTATCTGATCTTGGACTCCGCTTGTACATGGCAAAGGAAAAACAAGCTGATAACTTTTGTGGTGTCTTTCTATTGAAACCAAATTTGTGTGCACCTGCGAGAGTGCAACAGGCAGATTGCAAACCATTACCCGCCTTTGCCAACTAAAGGTATTTTCTTCTTCAATGAACAGAAGTCTGAAAAGAACTACTTCTATGGAGAGTATAGAGTCTCACTGAGAGGTATGCAGGAAGGATAATATGAGACAAATCAGACTTTTTGTATTTCTACATAATAATATTTTGAGCTTCAGAGACAAAAACCCAAACTTCTGAATATTGATGTCAAAACAAACCTACACACTAGTAAAAATGTCACTGTAAAAGCTGGCCATTAAGCTTCATCCATTCTTCTAATCCCCTATGCTATTCACTTCTTTCAACTGACTGTTTCTTCTCATTTGACCTGTTTAACCTCACTGTTTAAGCTTTCTACTCCCAGACCACTTCTGCTGCTCTCTCAGCTCACAGGCAGACTTCCATTAGAGCTACTCTCAGCCTGGAGGAATGTTAATTGTTGTAGAAATTACACTATAAAAATGAGCATCATGAAAAAGAGCGGAGCAACAGAAACTCAACCGCTAGTCCAACAGTCACCTCTGTTTCATCGCTGAAAAAAGTATGAAAGACAAATCAAAACAGAAGTTCTGGTTTCTAGGTAGGAAATAAAGGGGAAATGTAACAACTGAAAAACTTGAACACAACAAAAAACACTCCTGTGGAGATGAAATGGTACAATGTAAGTACATGAGGAAACCACAAACAGAAATCCTGGCACAGATTAAACTCTGAAAGACATAGATGTGATTGTTTTAAAAAAAAAAATTTAATAACAATAATGTAGCCCAACCTAACACAAAAGGTTCATTTTTTCTCATTGTGCTACTAGGCATTTGCCCCAGCTCCTCCTTACACACTGCACAAAGGTCCATTAGGAGAAAAAAGGGAAAAAAAAAAAATCT
>VZTM01000532.1:95828-108874 GCA_013400555.1 Jacana jacana | reverse complement strand
AAAAGAAAGTACTTTTGTAGTGTGATTCTGGTAACTTCCTTCAATGGACCTTCATGAACTTCAGTTAAACACATGTAAGTGGCCAAGAACACTATTGTAGTCATACATTCATTGTGTGAGTTGTGAGGACAACAGCTACTGGGAACAAGTCACCAAGTAGTCAGAGGCAAGGCGGTGATGCCAAGAGGACTGGTGGAGTCAGCAAATGAGACAGAGAGGCTCACCAAGGTTTCCACAGGAAAAAACAACAAGAAGTACTAAAGTGGTTTCTTCTGGGAGACCCAGTAGTTAGAGGCAAACCTTTTTAAGCTCAGTGGAAAAGACACAGTCACACAACACCAGTAAACCATAGAAGCCATTACACCAACCTGCCACAGCTGCAATGTTGTGGCCTCTTCCCTGGGCTGAATCCTGAGCTTCTGTCTCCACCTCCTCCCACCACAAAATCCAGTCACTAAATGTTAGATGAGTTCATGGCCTCACCACAGTCCAACTAGAAGTAATTTGCTCTCCAGCTACAAGTAGAACACCAGATTTTTAGATTGCCTTTGAGTCTGAGAAAAAAAAAAAAAAAAAAAAAAAAAAAGGAACTCCCACCTCAGATGGTAAATCTCCTGCCGCAATCCACAAGCTGGAACAGATCAGGAAGGCCAGATCTGCAGCTCTGACCTGAGCACAAGGCTCTGAAAGACACTTGGGACATCAGCATCAGAGAAAAAAGAGGGCAAAAGAACATGCCACCAGCATGGTCTTTCCTATAAACTTATAATGAATGATGCTTCAGACAGAGATTAATGTCTGAGGCACCATTTCCCTTTTTCTTTCTCTCAGGAAAGTCTTCTTTTTAATATTTTAACTGCTTAATGGGAAACCAGTTTATCTGCAATACTTCAATTCTCTAAGTTTCCTTTGTTCACAACAGCACCCCCCTGCACAGAACATACTGCACACCCTATTCAGGAGCTGACATGTTGGGATTTTGGTGGATTTTGACAGAGTTGAACTTTTTCCCTTTCATTTTCTTCCTTTGAAGTCTTAAAAGAAATACATCAATTGTCTTTTTACCATAAATACAGAAAAGCTAACCCAAACTATTCTACGATTCTCTAGGTTGACTCCCAGCTATATGTTTTCAAGCAAACTTGATGCTCTATGGTCAGGAGAACATTTTCTTCCCCAATCCACACTGGGCTATTGGTGTTACTTCCTCAGATCAATTCCCATTTCGTTAGCAGCTCATTCTGATACTATTTTTCTCTGGTGGGTCAGCAACTGTATAAACTCACTCCCCCCAGAAAAGCAATTTTTACCCTGCTACTGCTTTATCCATCACAAGAGTGAGAGAATGCAAGTGTATATATGTGTATGCAGGGGAGGTTTAGTCCCCCTCTCCCACCTCTAAGTCTTTTATTAGTGCTGTAAAGTCAGAGTATCAGCCAGGCTGTTTCTCATCACATCACTTGCAGACAATCAGTTGTACCTGATAACAAGCTGTTGTAACTTCTCCTTTCAGAAGGATACTGGCTTCTCTTGTCACTACCCTTTCTGAGAGTATCCAGCATAACCTTAAAGGGGGAAGATAAAATAAATATCATCTCTGTTAGTGTTTGCTTTCAAACAGAAGACAAAGAGTGGAAATGGCTGGGAACTGATGTGCCATTAAGATATTTTAAACCTCTTACCAGGTAGCTTTATAAGCAAGGATTTCAGACTTGAAAGCACTGTCTTGATTAAGCTACCTCCACTGAAAAAAAAAAAGTTACTTCAGTCAAATCAAGCAACTGCGGAAACCTCTTTTAAATACCACTGCCTGCAATCTCACCGAGTCCCAGGCATAGTTCCCAAAGACTTCAATAAAACCTTTGTCTGGGATAAGGAGTGCCAGATTTGGCCCACTTTAATACATTAAGTCTGTGGTAGGTGAAAAACTGAAACACAGAGCAGTTATGAAACTACCCTCATAGCCAAGGAGATAAGAGAAAATGGCACTCATCCTTCCTTGCAGTGGGAGCGCACAGAGGGTGGATGGGAAAGTTAAGGTCGAGGAGGGAGCAGGAGTTTAAGGCTAGAAATTATTTAATAACCTCCCAGCGTGGGCTGGAAAGGATTGTGGTATGCTTGTTCAAGAAATTGGCTGGAGTGGAAGGCTGAGAAAGCATTCAGGGACGTGTGTATGTGTGTGTAAGTGTGTTAAGGGCTAGGCCTATGCAAGTTCACAAAGTTTAGTCAATTCTCCTGCCAACTCTTCCAGGCTTGAGGCAAATGCAGATAACCTCGGTTTATCCCAACTGCAAGCAAACCTTCCCTTTTCACTCCCACCCCTCAATTAGCAAGCATCAATCCAAAGTACCTAAAAATAAACTATGAACTCACTTCAGTTGCAGTTCTAGTAGTGCAATTCTCCATAAACTACTCCATATCACTGAAATGCTTCAAATCTCATTTGTTAGAAAACAAATAAATGTATGGGAGGGGTGATGTGGCTTAACTTCCAGCATATCTTTACTCTTCCATCACAGTTTTTCCACCCACACAGTAAGTGAGGTACTCCTGACTGCATTATTGCTACCTCCTGTTGCTTTTAAGATAAGCAATACTAAAATAGCTGATTGGATTGCTTTTCAAATAAGATCGGTTTCTTACACAGCAAAACTAATGGCCAATATACTTATTTCCAGAATTTCAGGATCTATCACCTCGCTGTGAACATCTATCCTCAAGGCAGTCTGAAATCAAGACCACCCAGATTCATCTTCGTCTCTCAACCATCTGCCTCTGCTGTGCTGAGATAAAGATCTAGACAGAGCCTTTATTATTAGTTTATCCATAGCTTGTCTAAACCTTCACCTGCAAAACACTGACTCACTCTGTCTTTAAGCACCTAAAGAATGTAAAGGAAGAGATATTAACTTATGTGCACAGAAGCCAAACAGGCAACCGGTAAGCTTGCAAGTCAATCAATAAAAATCAGCAACAACAGGAGAAGGTTTTAAAGCAGATGAAATTCAAGTCCTAAAAATAGAAACCAGAGGAAGGTTGGCTGATCTATTCCTTTTTACAATTTTGATAGCTTATCATCAGATGATAGGCCAGCAATATTTACTTTTATTAAGGCCTCATCATGAAAACATTAGTACCCATCTTCAGCCTTCAGCAAGAAGGGGAAAAAAAACAAACCACACAACACAATTTTAGGCAAGAGTCTCCTAAGAAAACAAGATATTGGCAAACATACAGCTCTTCCATCTTAGGTCTTAGTAGGGAAGAAAGCTGATGTAAACTATAAGTGTTGCAAAACATCCCAAGTCTTGGTAAAAAGCTGGTGGATCACTAAAAGTCATCACTTAAAACTTATCAAGTGAACTGTAATGCTAGGGCATGCTTGCTTTTCCTCTCATGACTGTTACATCAGCCCCTCATTGCCAAGGCTACCTCAATGACAGATTGGGACATCCCTCCTTTCGGTATAATTCAGGGTCACAATGATTCTGTTGAGTGTTAAGAAATAGGAAGCAAAATGCACTGTCTTTGATTTTTAATATTAGCATTCTACATGTGGAAAAGCCTTCTGCCTGAGTGCATTAGTAGATCACATCTTCACACTCTGCCTTGCTCAGTGGAATACGCTAATGGTAGCAACGTACAAAACTTCTCTGCTGGCAAAAGAAAGCCAACAGCGCTCTGCCACTAAATGACAATGTCAGACATTTGAAAAGAAAGAAGAACCTCTTAAAAATAAGTATTTAAAAGAACCTCAACCCTTAGCACCAGAAATAATGACCATGTTTTGAGTGTTCTAAGAGTCAAAATGCTTAAACTTTCATCATCATAAATTATAACAAAGCATCAAAAGTGTAAGTACCTTGACTGCATGAAATATTTGTATGGGGTTATTTCCAAAACTAGTTTTGATGAATCTTCAGTAAGTTTAGTCCCACAACACCAGCTCCCAATGTGAGTAAGGGGAAAGAGCACCAGAGGGCAGCTGCCCCAGGTGGCGATCATCACCATGCCCCAGCTTCAAGGCAAAGCAAAAAAAAACATATTCAAGTAAGGGCAAGTCAGGAAATCTCCAGTTTTGTCCTCAGCAATAGAAATGTAATTTGCCTTTTTGTTATTCAGATTATCATAAAGGGGTCATCAGTTAAAAATCCACTGTAAATCCATGGAATACAAGGCACTCACAGTAATAAGGTAGTACAGTGAAGTCTACAGTTTACCCTCTGGTATCCACACTTAATTTACCTTACAGTAAAACTTAAATGCTCTTTTTGCAAGCGGATAACTAAATACATGGTCATTAATTCTTGGTATTTCAGGGAGGAGGTGACAGGAGCAGAAAGGAGATGTGAAGGATAGTTTTTACTGTTGTGCTTTCTCAATCGACGTGCTTCATCTGTGCTACTCAGTTTTCTGCAGAAAACAGATATGGTTGAAAGTGTTTGGAATAACAACACCTCCATATGTAAATGATAAATGCTGATTTCTTTCAACAGAAAAGAGACACTTTTATCATCATTTTCTCAAGGAAGTGAAGTCCTCAGTGGCATTAGGTAAAGCAAGGATAAATATTTAGCATACTCCTGCTTGCAACACAGAATCACTAGACCTACACATACAACAGGATTTACTGGAATCCTGAAACCAACACAGACATTAACAAAAAGGTGAATATTGGCTATGTTGAACTTTTATTTTCTTTTTTTCAGTAATTACATACTAGGACTCTGTCTTTTTCCTATACGTGCTGTCCTTGTATTTGTGATTGTGCATTTTGGGAAGGAAAAATAAGAAGATATTCAGCATGATTCTCTGCAATTATTTGTTATCATTCCAGAAATAAAGAAATATTCTCAACTGATTAGAAAACCTCAGTGAAATCAACTTATCATTTTATTAATTCTTCATTCAGTTTAAGTAAATAAGTAGGCTTCATGTGAGGTTAGCTCCAGGGTTTATTCAAGTCACATCTGACATCAATGTTTTAACCAAGCCCATTATGCAGTGATTTTCATGGCCTTACTCAGGGGGAAGGAAAAAAAAAAAGAAACTAAAAAAAACCAAACCGAAAAAAACCCCACAACCTCAAAAGATTTGAGAAAGGCAGACTGTGTTTTCACAAGCCTGAGAAAAACTTGGGGTTGTCCCACAGTGCAATTAAAATAAAAAGAAAAAAGCAAAAGCAATCCGACACTCCCTCTAGGAGTAATGGAGGATTCCCAGCCTCCCAGACCTCGCCTAAGCAGAGAGAACGCGAGTCCAGATGGCACCCAGATTTTCTGCTCCTTCACAGCCCCTAACTAAGCCCCAAACCGGAAAAAATACAGCAGGCCTGCTACGTACAGATTTCAGCCCTGGGCTACGTGCTGCTGTAGCTGCTCCTCATATACACAAGGTGATCAAAGACCTGTTACCACACACAAAAAAGCCCAGTGCATCTAGCACTGAAAATATACCCCTACAGAAGAAAGTAATACTTTGAGAAAGTGGAGAGAAAACAAATATGCTCACGGTAATTATGAAATCTTACTGCAAAAACTAATATTTTCACAAACCGCTTCAATAAGTGGAAAGGCAGGTTTGCAGGAATTTAAAGTCTTTCACCTGAAGTGCTAAGAGCCCAAACAAAAGACCACTGTTCTGCAAGGGCAGGGGAAAAAAAGCCATAAAGCAAAACCAGTCAAATTTCTTAATCCAAGCTTCCTGGCAGGGTAAAGGTAAACCAGCAGGTAAAATGATTAAGTATACTATTTGAAAATATTTCCTTTTAATAAACCAAAAGAATTTTCAGCAAAGAATTCTAATACTGAATATATAGCTTAAGATTTAAAGCTCTATCAGTGTAAACATTCTGCCCAAACCAAGAACCAGCTTTAGCAAAAACATTCCTTCAGAGGCATCATCTTTAGCATGCATTTGCCCAGGGCTTATCATTATTGAAACAAAATGAAAAGCCTTCTAGAATACACAGTTTCTATGCCATTTCTTACTTGTCATGAACTTTATGAGAAAAAATACTGTTCTGATCTTTGTTTTCTCTATTGGTTCCAAATTCTTTGCAGCCCACCAAAAACACTGCAAAAGGGTCTTTCGTTACACTGCTTTAAAGGCTAATTGCTCATAGCAGAAATAGGAAAATCCGTAAGACACAGTAGCTTCCTTCCCAGTCTACAGATGGTGAAAACAAACAGGAAATAGATATTAAAGTAAAATGGGCAGAAAACGAGTTTTAACTCTTTTAGCAGAAAAAATAGAGCTTTGTAAGCAATGCTTTTCACAAAGTACATTTGCTTTCTATGAAAATTTTCAGTTTTTCTTTTAGACATTAAAAAAAAAGCAAACCACCTCACAGTATTTTATCCAAAACTGAAATGTTTGCATTTAGAATCTCACACTTTTCTCCTTCTAACCAAGTAGCAAGCCCACTCTTTTTCTCAGCCTAGGCTCCACTCTAGTATGTCAGATTTTCGTACATAGCATTTCCCCTACTGGAGGGATGAAATGCAATGCTTCACCAAAGGTGCAGGCTGATCAGCACCCTAATCTACAAAGAAAGAGTGAGCTACACTCCCATGGGGCACAGCTGCAGCAAGTCGCAAATCTAAGTTTGTAAACATACTGCAGAAGTTAGACAACAATATAACACTACAAACAATGTCAAGTTAAGAGGCATTTGAATGCTGACAAATTCCTTCAACTTAACCAAAACGCGCCCTGATACAGAGGAGAACATGCAGCTGCCCTTCACCTTCTCCTCCTTCAACCATTTCTTTCTCCTGATACCAGGGTGTTGCTTTTGGCTTTGTCCTCTCCCCACCTCTGAGCACACCCAGGACTGTCTCAAAATCCTGCCTGCTTTAGCATCTTCAGTATCTTGCCTCCCCCTTCTATTCATAAAACCAAAACCTTCATCTGGGCACTCATTATTGTTGCTGAGACGCGAGATAATCTCCTTCCTTCTGGCTGTGACAGAAGCAATCTTGCCCCCTGAAATCCATTCAAAATGCAAATGCAAAAATCATCTTTCTGGATTATTGCCTCAAGCACATTCCCCCTGTTTCATCTTCCCAGTCCTCCTACCGGCTCCCCCTTTTTCTACTACATTAAGCGCAAATTACTTGCCTTCATTTTAAAAGTTGTTCTTAGGCAGTGACAACTGATCCAAATGCCCTACACATCTACTTAAAACCTAGGTAATGAAGCCTAATAACTATGTACAAAATCTCTTATGTAAGGAATAGACAGCACTTGATGCCGTGCACTTTAATAACCAGTTCAGTGGAGCATACCGTCTCACAGCAAAACCAGGGGCACACAGCTGACCTACTCTTTATTGTCTTTTTGCAGGTTGGGCCCAGTGTGGGCTTTTAAAACAGCTGCTCTTCATCAACCGTTTTACAACAGACTATTGGGTTTCCAGCAAAACCATCCCAGTACGTGGGAAGCATTCTGGGATCTTCTTGGTAAGAAAAGAGCATTCAAAAGATGAGATCATTCACAGCAAACCTCACCAAAAATGTGGTCTAGAGCTCCAAGCCCTTTGTCCCCTCAGAGAGACATTCCCCAGGAAAATACTTTCATCTCCCTGGATGCAATGTCTGCATTTTCTAAGCTGGTATCATTTCAAAGAGGTAAAAATCAGGCTCCAGGAGAGACAGTATCATATTGCACTTCATTACAATTTCATCCTACAATAAGCGAAGTCCACTGCTCGTAGGTTTTAAAGAATTTTTGCACCATCCCCCTAGATCCTATATGTCTAATGCCCAGAAAAGTAGAATAAAAGTTCAGATGATCTGCAACTCCAGTTTATCTCCAAACTAGAGAACTAAAACCAATTTGAGTTTCAGGGGCTGCCTACACACCACACCTGCAGTCTTTCTGGCCGGTCAAGCACGAAGCACACCTCAGGTCCCCAAAGTTAGCTGACCTTATGGTACATCAACCTGACTTGCAGAGAAAGGAAATCCAAAATATCCAGACCAGAAGGTATCTGAGGCATGCTGTAACATACTTTCCACAGATCATTTTAGAAGGTACCATAGTCTCTTTGGAAAAGTTCAACATGTATATACATTAATCTTCACTTTTATTAAACGGGCTCAAGAAATTCCCAAGCAAATAATGATCCATTATGTACTATGTACATGAAAGAAAGCTGAAAGATAAATAAGAAAAGGAAAGACAAATCCCCGGACAATAACATGAGCACATGTGCAATGCACACCAAAGAAAAGCCTGCATCCAGAAACTGTTTAAGAAGACAGCATCACACATCTCATCAGGAGACCAAGTTTCAGCGGAACACATTCAGGAGTTTCCCAGAAAAAGGAAAAAAGCCACCACCAAAAAAACCAAACAAAACATGCATCAACCACACACATGGAGTAAATATTCAGGGCATAATTTAGCCCTGCGGCAAAACATTTCTACACTAATCATTAGAAAACAGAATATCTCTTATGAAAGATATTTGGGTATTGGAATAGTTTGTCACAGATAACTGGCAAATTACTGTTAGTAAACATTTTTAAGAACATGTTAGACTAGGATCTGTTTAGGAATGACACGGGGACAATTGATTCTGGTTCAGGTGATGGAAATCTCAGCCTACGTTTCATCATCTCATGCTGTACTCCAATTTCTTCTTGATGTGCACCAAAAGCAAGACCAAAAGCAAGGGAAGTCTCAGTCTGTACAATATCAAAACAAGATGACAAAAAAAGATTCACCTCAATGAATCAGCATGGCATTTACTTGTCTGCTCAGCCTGGGAACACTCTGCAAAGTGTAGTTGGGACTTTGCAGGGGCTACTGTCACCTCCTGCTCCTTTAGAGGAGGTCCCTCTCTCTGTGTTCTATGGAACATGTCCTGTAACATTCTGCCCTATTAAGCTATGAGATGCTCACAAGGTGGGAGCAGTCTGACTGCTTCGAAAAGCACAAAGGAACTTCTTTGGACTCCCTTTGCACTTCCTGCCATTTGGAATGGTGCTGTAGGAAACTAGTTGCTATCCCTACCTGCTGCCCCTTCCTGCCAAATTATATCATGACATCCAAGTGGCACTCCTGTTTTATCCTTCTGACTAAGTCCTGCGTACACTATGCTCTCCAGCCCAATATAAACCAAAGATGACCTTCTGATTTTTTCCAAATGTTTGTAGTTATGGAAAATAAAAAAGGAACACAGTTTCATCTTGAACCTCCATATACTTTCTTCTTCCATCAACCTATTCCAGATACCCTAAGTCTGGAGAAAGAAGGATTTACTGTTGGAAGAAAAGAATCAGACTAGAATCAGATATAAACTCTGCATACTCAAGTCCTTAAGGCACGATAAGATATACCCAAAAGTGCTGACGGAGATGGCTAATGCCATTTTGAGGCCACTCACAATAATCTGTGAAAGGCAATGGCAATTGGGAGAGGTTCTAAAGGATCAGGAGAAATCAAATGTCAATCCAAGAAGGAGAATCCAGGCAAGCAGAAGTCAGTCAGCCCCATTTTGACACCTGGGAAGGTGATTGAGGAAGTAATCCTGGAAAACATTTCAGAGGGATCTCAACAGGCTGGAGAAAATGGTGACAAGACCCCCATGAAGTTCAAAGAGGCCCAGGACCTACTCTGTCATATGAGGAGAGACCAAGAGAGCTGGGAGTACTCAGCCTGGAGAAAAGATGACTCAGAGGGATCTTATCAATATGTGCAAATACCTGATGGGAGTGTATGAAGAATACGGAGCCAGACTCTTCTCAGTGCTACCTACTGAAAGAACAAGAGGCAATAGGACCAAACTGAAAGATACGAAATTCCACTTACACACAAGAGGAAAACCCTTTTTTACTATAAGGGTGATTGAGCACTGGAACAGGCTTCCCAGAGAGGTGGTGAAGTCTCCATCCTTAGACATATTCAAAGGGTGATGGACACAGTCCTGAGCAACTTGCTCTAGTTTCTCTGCTTTGAGGTGGGGTGGACTAGAGCATCTCCAGAGGTCCTGTCCCACCTCAGTCATTCTGTAGTGAGTTAAAGAGAGGAAATCCATAGAGTTCAAGCGCCACCACAGAACAGCCCTTTCACAGCAGCGACATTGAACAGAGACAATCTGATCATTGAAGGCAATACGTGAGGAGTGCAAAGGGCGGGCAGGAAGGGTGACACAAACTTCAAGACAAGTCTAAGTAATCATCAGGGATCTCCTACTAGAAGCACAACAAAAGCAGTAAGCTATAGGGCTTAGGATGACGGGGTTTCACCATCAAAATTTAAAGCTTTCAGTTTATAATTAGTGAAACAGTGAAGAAACACTGGCTGCAAATAGAGATATATTAGTCTTTATTAGCTTATTCTTTTCCAATCACACCACTCATGATTTGTGAAGACAGCAATTACATTAACATAGCTTAACTGTGTCTCATATCATCTCATACCTTACATACCTAATCATACCTGATTCCCTTACCTCAATATTTCTACAAAACTAACTTCATGGAATAACATTCATCAGTAGGAAATGGACTGAAAGGATGAAGGGTAGATGCTTATTCTATACCAGCATGAAGAATTTCATTTTATCATAAGGTCACAAATTTAATGCAAACTTAAGACAGGAAAGAAAGGAGCCAGTCCAAAGAACACCGGCAAATTCATGTCATTTTTTTGACTTGTCTCTCATGAGACCACAGAATAAGCCCTTCACAAGAATCTGAAGGTGACGCACAGGACATTCATCTCAGGTAGTGGAGAAGAACAGTGTTTCTTAAACACATGGTAGAGATATATAATTCATGGACAATGGGGAAGACAAGTGAACTTTTTCAAAGATAAACGTCTCCTGCTGATTAGAACAAATGCTTTGATAACTCCAGGTGTTTATTCTAGCAGCAGGGAGTGACAATTATAACATTCCCTTCTCATTCTCAAGCATAACAAATTTTAAAAACCTCCCATGCTCCACTACAAAAGACATTTATGAGCATTTTTTTTCCTGTATACAAGCAAAGACTACATTTAACTCACTGAACTAGAGGAGTGAATTTACGATGGTACTCTCCCAGGGGCCAGCAATGCACATGGTAAAATCAAGAATCATCCTTTACATTCTTTAGGGATGATCAAAGTCAAGTAATATTACACCTAGTTGCAGAAAATGTCACCAAAAGGATGACAACACAGGAACTTCTTAAAAAGCTAGCACAGTCCCTGATGTTTGTTTGGTTTGCGCAAATCAAATGCCAAAATGAGAGTTGGCAGGGTCAAAATAAAATGGAAAGAAAATATCCTGATCCCAGATCTCACTGAATGGCTTCATTTGCATGCATCAATGAAAATCCCTGGAGTGTGTAAAAGGCCTGCATTTAAATCTGAGATTAAACCATAAAGCAGATGACTGGAGACATTTCTGGTTTAATTCATTTATTAGGTATTGTGTTTGAGGTTTTTTTGTTGTTTTCACTTGGGTTTAAGGTATCCAGAATACGGACAGGATTATTATTTTTCAGCCCCAGATATGTACTAGGCAAGTTTCTTTTCCAAGTTGTTAGCCAAGGAAAATGGAAATTCCTGAAGATTCTGAACTTGTTGGATGGTAGTTAAATATTTATATGTTGCTTTCCTCCTTCCTAGCCATGACTTCTTTTTTCCAATCATTTCAGTGGATTTATTTTTTTTCCTACAGTGATTTATGGGAAACAACAGCTAGCCAGCAGCAGAAGCAACAACAGCATGAGCTCCAAGTGTTAGGAAAAATCATTACATAATTATTTTTTTTTTGTATTCTATCACATCCCCCCAAAAACTATGCTTGAAGATTCTATCACATCCCAGCATAGTTTTACTCCATGCATAACATTTACCTTTGTCTAAGATAAGAATGTATTTCCCAAGAGATACAGATAGCAGAATTCAAGAATGGATTGTGCTGGGGTAATTAAAAATATATCAAGCAATGCTTCAAGACTGATACAGTCTGGTGATGTTGTTCTAAAGCAGGATCTAGTCCAACAGATGGCATTGGATTTCAAACTCCTTTGTCAGCTCAGCAAGCTAATGAGCAATGAGATAAACATTGATTATTCTATTGGGTTTGATTACCTCCAAGATTCTAGGATTCTATGAATGTGTTCATAGAGCATGTATTTCTGCAAGCTGACTCACAGTGGCTATAACGGCATTTGAAGTTGGGATATTTTTTTCTTAGCATAAACATTCTTATGTTGCAACCTGAAGTTTATAACTAGAATAGGTTTATTTTTCTACATGATGATAGACCCTTCTCTAAAAGAGGTATTCTGGTATTATCTATCCACAATTTACAGTCTCCAAAATGGCACCTCTTCCAGAAATATGGAAGCTTTCAAGTAAGATGACCAGCTGCAAAAGTTGACTGGGGCAGAGAATTTTCATCTCCCTCTGAATGTAAATCCAGAAAAGAATTTAACAAAGTGCAATTCAAGCAAACAAAATGGGGTACCTGAGGACAACTTGGCACTGCAGGAAATGATGGACTGGAAACAGTCATACCAAGAGACCCCTGGAGCCTCAGAATGGATACTTAAAGCTGATCTCTCGAACGCAGGAAGAGATACAGGGAAAGCTTTTGTAAAGTTGCAGAATATTTAAACGCAAGGGAAAAGCATCAGAGGTCTCTTGAAAAATTAAATTAAAATTCCAGGTCTAAATATTTCATTTCCTCTCTGCTTTCTTCTAACCAAGAAATTCCCAAAACATGGTACACAAGCTACTTCAAATCTACGTGCAAAGCAAAACTGCCACTTCACTTTTGCTCTCCAGAAGAAAGCTAGGAGCTGCCATTTCAACATGAAGGTCTGGGGGCTGCATGCAACCAACTGCAAAGAGCCTGCAAAGGAATAAGATCCGAGCACCTATCCTTACAAAAAGTAGAACACACACACACAGCCTATGCCATCCATAATCCACACCCCAAGTGTGCCTGGAAACTTCTGTTTAAACCTTAAAAATTCCATATATTCAATTTTGAGTCTGCTCCCTGATATAATATTGCTATGATATTTTAGTAGATGTTC